>CM041781.1:70435255-70622755 GCA_023374045.1 Limonium bicolor
GGCATAGGTGTCTGATGTAATCTGGATATAGTTCCAGGTTGCAATGCCCTCCTCCTTTTATCCACAGTGGCTCATAGGGCTCCCTTGCTCGCTTCCATAGCCCATTGCCATGAAGCCAGTTTACCACATCGTCTTCAGTGCCCTGAAACATGAGTTACAATTAGGATTTTAATCAGAACCACTACAGAGGATAGGCCACAGGCTGCTTCGGTAGATATACCGGATATCACTACATGAACATGATACTCACTGAGTGTGGGTGCCCAGAATATATTTGCATACTGTCTTTGAGGTTTACTTTAAATGAATGTTACTTCTACTAGGATGAGGGGTATCATGGGATTAGTGGGGAAGTTGAGGACCTATCAACCAACATCTTTCATGATCAAGTCCCAACATTCTTTTTCAGGTAACGGTTTGTTTAAAATCACAATCATAAAATCATGGACCAAACTTCGTCTACATGGAAAAATACAATTTTGGGTTAACTGGTCCCAGAAAATTTTCAGACCAAATCAGGAAAGATGCTTGCCAGGAAAAAAACAAAAGAAACTAGTGATTCATCAAATAATTGTACGGTATCTGTAGTGATTACTACAAGTGTCCCGAAAGACCAATTCTGAGAACAAAAGAGAGCTATTCAGCGTCAAATTCTGATTTCTGAGTACCATCAGTATAACGGAGGAAAGAAATTACAACTATCTGAAAGTTTTCACTCCTCCTTGGAACTCAAATCGTTAGAATATATACTTACATGTATCACCAGGACTGGGCACTTTACTCTTCTGATTTTTCTGATGTTCTGCAAAAATAAAAAAAGATGGTGATGATTAAACAATCACCCCTTGTGACAAAGCATAGCAGTACCAGGTTTATATCATAGATAGAAGATGAACGGAATTTCTTTTAAGAAAACCACTTTATGGGAAATACTTCCAAAGTGCATAGAAAAATAAACTATACATTCCTATGCCATTACTTGAGGATGTCAAAAGATTGGTCACAAAAAGCTAAGACTACAGGTGCATCAATTTTTACTGTGGGAGGTCAATGTGTGATAATGCTCTACTTGACTGCAACCACCAATTGCAAGCTAAACTGAAGAACCCTGAGAGCCTAAAACAAACAAAAGCAAGGTGCACTAAAGTGGATACTAGATAGCAGTATACGAGGATCTGCGCACCCTATACATGTCGAAGCAGAACGAGAACTTCACATGGCAGAGGACACGGAGGCCCGATAATATCGCACTGTGCAAAACAACGCCTCTTAGCCTTGGCAACTTAGCAGCCAAATGCAAAGTGGGTCCACTTCCAACAGATTGCCCGTACAAATAAGATCTTCTTGACTAACTCCATACTCTGTCTCAAGGCACTGGTAGACAGCCTCAATGTCGGCATATGTATTGGCTTCACTTGGCTATTTGAAGAGAAAAGAAAAGGAAATATTCAGGTCAATTGCATACTAGTTCATCCTTTTATAATGTCACTGACATTTAACAGATGCCCAACTGATTAAATGAAAGAAGAAAGTAACTAGACACTATTAGACTACCATTCTTTGGATATATTGCCAAACAACTAACTACTTCACCGTTTAACATCATAAATCTAAAAAAAGGGAGAGAATCAAATAGGATAGTTTCTGATGGAGAAAGAAGGAGGCTAGAGGATCCTACCTTACCAGTAGAAGCACCATATCCAGAGTAATCATATCTGTTCAAATTAAGCAACAAAAGATCAAATCAAGTCCAATAGTCTTTCAGATAAATGCCAGAAAAAAAAAAGATGCAGCACAAATGGAATACAAAACAGATCCAACCAAATGCGACATACGACTAATGATATAAAAAATCAAGTCAGGTCAAAAAGCATTTTACATTAAAGCCAAAAAATGTAATCCGAATTGGCTTGAGAACAGGCCCAACCAGATGAACCCCACAACAATAACAACAGAATTAAAACCATGCCAAACATACAAGGGGCAGAGGACCCATGATATCAATGGGTAAAAAATCCCCCACCTCTTCCTTTTTCTTAGAATAATCATCACCATCGTCTCTTTAGTACCAATCAACCACAAAATAAACAGCCAGCTCATAATAACATTCCAGTCTAATCAGATAAAGCGTTTATAGACTCTTCTCAAAAGTGCCAAGATCTTGGACAGATCCAACAATCGACCAGATTCTAGAAAAGACAATTAACATGTCTATGAAAGGAGACACATCAAAGCAATAAACAACTCTAGTTTATCCAAAGCATCACAACAAAAAGAAAATTAAAGAGGGTTTCTTTCAACTTGAGACATGAAAAGGAAAGCCAGACCCTATCACTGGGCCAAATAAAGAAAAAATGGTACAGTTTTACATAGGTAGGGCTAGGCTTCCGAATTGAGAGCAACAGGAATGCTCAGTTCGATAATCTATCTCACTCCCTAAAAGAGAGCAAAAGGATAGCTGAGAAAATGAAAGCGCACGAGAAGAAGACCGAAGTGATGGCGGAGGTAGGGCCGACAGGGAAGATTTTTAGAGAACCCAACTGAAGGAGCTTTATTTTTCTCTTTTACAGCACACTACCCAGCCAATTCCCATCCCAAATTTTACTGTTCCGAAAAGCCGGTTTCTCTTTTCCGAAAAGAAAGCTTTTTCAACCTCCCCATACATACATCTAGACTATACGGGCTATATACAATACAAGCGAGAGCGAAAGATAAGTCCTTTTCTCAGCAATTCTTTTTTCTTTTCCTATGACATTACTTGATAGTGTTATACTGTTATTCACTCAGACGTAAAAGTAATGGCGGATTCTCTTCCCCGTGAGAAGCAACAGGGTAATATGTGGCCCCCAACCACAAAGGTTGCAGTCTTTCACCATTATAGCTTCTTCCTTCCTTTTACTGTACATACACTCGTGGTGAAAGTGAAACCAGATTCTTGCTCAAAAGCCTTGGGAGGAGGAGAAAGGGTTATTTAGCCATATGATTGTGACGAGGAGAAAAACCAGATGGAATGCAGCAACTATGGATAAACCCATTTCCTATATATTGGAAAATAGCTAGAGATCTACTAAACCTAATTACTTCATGTCCTCATGATTTATGAACCATAGAGGCATAGAATGATAACAACAGCTACCCATCCGAAGCAAAGTAAAAATCATTATAGTTCTCGATTTAACTACGCAGAAAAATAGTGAAAGCAAGTAGCTTTCAACTGCTAAATACCCAAATTCGCACAGGAAATAAACCATCATAACAAAAACAGAGAAATAACCACAAGTTCCAAATAAACCCAGGGGAAGTGAAAATTTAAAAGTTACCCAATCAAATTGACCCTGAGGTTGATTTTGAGCTGGACGAAGAGATCGTAGAGCTGACCAAGATCAGCCGCGTTTCCATGTGAGTAGAGGACAGTGAGCCTCGCGTACGGGTTTCTCAAATAAAAAGCGACGATCTTGTTCCCTCTTTTAGTCCGAATCACGTGAACATTCAAGGAGCTCTCTTCCCCTCCAGCACCTCCGCTCTGTGGAATTGGTACCGCTGCGGCTGTGGAAACCGCCACGTACTTTCCGTCGAGCTCCCGCTTCTTCACCTCATAGGTTGGTGGTGATGGTGGGAAGAATGCGAACTTCGCCGCCAAGTTGGAGCACCCCATTTCGTTCTGGTTCTAACAATTTTTTTTATATAGAGCAATGGGTTTGCTATTCTTCTCTGGGTTTATTGGGTTATTCAGCGCTCCACCCACTAGCTGGATGTTTACAGATCAGAGAGTTGCAGGGTTCATGAATGCATGTGAGAAGGGAGGACCCCGGGATAGCTGAAATAGGAAGGTTGGGAAGTGACCCACGTCGCCTTTACTCAGTGTCTTTGGTGTTGGTAGTGATTTTAGGGATTTCTTCTCGAAGATTGAAGGGTTTGGAAGCGGATTCGCGTACACAGAGAGAGAGAGAGAGAGAGAGAGAGAGAGAGAGAGAGAGAGAGAGAGAGAGAGAGAACAGACGCTTAGAGATGCTCGATTCGGTCTAGGTAATTAAGTGGGTTTTCTAGCTAAATCTTGCCGTAATCGGGAAAGGGGGAGAGAGATATTTGGTCTCACAACAAAAAAGCAAGATCTGGGTATACTAGGCTAATAAACTGTGAACGGAAATGGAGTCGAACGGGCAGCTGCAGAGAGAGAGAGAGAGAGAGAGAGAAATGGAGTCGTTTGTGTGTGGCAGTGGGAATACAAGACTGGCAAGGAGGAGCAGAGATCAAATGGCACAGCTCAGCTTTCAGTTCTCACTGCCATTAGTAACGTTACCAGAAGGAAAAAAACAGAGTTTTTTATGACTTCATTGTTGAGAGTGTCAGAAGAAGGTGCAGTGCAGAGAGAGGCGAGTGAGTCTTAGGAGTGAGTGATGGAGAAAGGGCAAGAAGGTCAATTGTTTCCAGTAGTTGTAACTTGTAAGGTTAGTTGGTTCCCGAGTGAGAACTGAGAAGAGTACTCTACCAACATTTAAATAAGGAAGAAAAATGGCGATGGCGGGTCATGTCTCATGTGAGGGAAGGCTCCCCTCTCTCTCTCGTACACACTCTCACTTCGCTGACTGTAACCAAGCCTGAGAAAAGAGCAGAGGAGCACGGACGGTGAAAGAGAAGAAGACAAAACTCGCCATTACATAGCACAGTGTTCCTTTTACTTTTCTTCCTCTGGTTCGTGAACTGCAGTGCAAAGAGGTAAAAAAAAAATGTGAAGCCATTCATGTCGAAATTACTGATCCATATTTGGTTTATCATTTCTTTTGATATTTCTTTACGATACACTACTTTTATTTTAAATATATTATTATTAAAAATGTATATTCTATTTTTAGGGTAGATAATAAATATTTAAAAGTGTTTAATAATTATCAATATTTTATGTTATTTAAAGTTATTTTTAATAATTTATTTATTTTAATATAAAATCATAATTATCTTTATTTTTATATGTTTGAATTTTTTAATACTTGTTGACGTATTTTTGAAGTAGTTTGTTAACTATAAGAAATATATTTGTTTTTTCCTCCTAGTCAATAGCTAGTGTGGTATTTTGTGACTTTTGAAGAAAATAAAGTGACATTTCATCTTTCCGTTTTTAGTGACATTTCATGAATTAGCCAACACATATATAGCATGCCATGAAATTTCTTATTTCTTTGCTATAAATTTAAAAATACTTTTGGTATTGTTATTTGTTTTAATTTATGATCTTCTGTTTCAAAAAAAAAATTTATGATCTTCAAAATGAGATTTTGCATGTGTATCTTTAGATAAACTTATATTTTATATTTTACATGTAGATATATCATAAGATTCACTTTAACAATAAATAAAGTATACAATTTTAAGCACATGATACATTTCTGACTATATTGTACATTTTAACCCTTGATGACTGTCCAAATGAGCATGTTTTAGGGGTGTATTTCATATGTTTTATCAACACTTTTCATGCTTATTTCTTCACTCTAGTTAGTTTGGTGTTTTATTGGTCGTTTAAACAATTATTGCTGAAACGGGAGGAGTAACATAGCGAGGAATAGAGTAGATGAAAAGACAAACGTGTGGGCGCAAACGGATCCAAAATCGAAGCTAAAACGATGAAGATACAGCGTTTTGAAGACTAGCCTGCCCACAGGACCGACCCACAGGAGCGATCTAGGTGGGCCAGTCAGACTTTTTCCGGAATTACTGGGTTTGACTGACTCTGAAAACCTCCCCAAGTGGGTCGGTCGTAACTACTAGAACCGACCTCCTCAAGGACCTCCCCAAGTGGGTCAGTCAGGCGAAAATTCGCGCACGTGACAACATCTTCTCCTAGAGGTGATCGACCCACGGGACCAACCCACGTGGGTCAGTCGGGCTAAAAATTTGCTTAGAATTGTGATTTTAAATGGAGAAAAGAAGTGGAAAGAGAGGGAGTTCGAAACCAGACGAGGGGCGACCAAAGGAAGAAAAAGAGGGGGAAAGGAGGAAGAAGAAGAGAAGAAGGAGAGGAGGAAGACCCACCTCCATTGAAGCTCCCAAGCTCCATTAATGGCCATGTCTTACTCTCTCTCCCTCCTTTACTCTCTAATGGTTGTTTGAACTCTTGTATACCTTGGGATGGGGTTTCTTCCCAAAATTCCCAAATTGCTTTTGTAAACCTAACTCATCTTTTGTAGTTGTTTTCTCCTCATCAATGCTTAATTAATTCTTTAGATTTGATCTCCTATTGCATTTATTGTTATTCCTTGCAAAATTATGTTGTAAGCTTGGGATTAGACAAATTGGGGATGAACTCTAACTTTCATTTCTCTAAATTAGGGAGTGGAACTTTAGGGCTATTGTTAGGAGCTTGAAATTAATGCTATCTAGTGACTATAGCCTTTCTTGAATTAGGAGGTTGTTGGAACCCTGGATTTGGCTGCTAATGGCAACAAAGTAAGTCTGGGTGATAGAAGGAGTCTGACTGCGTAAGGAGTCGTGCTGCGACATAAGATTCTCTTGGAAAGTTCTAGAAGCTAGGAGGTGATCCTCTATAGTTAAAAACATGGAGAAATGCAACGAAATAATTGCTACACACGTTCACATATGATCAGCTCCGAAAATCAAGGCGGTCAAGGTTAAAGAAGGCCAGAACGAGTCCCACTACAAAGCAGTTGAGATATTACCCGCCCAATGCTTAGTGGGAGGTCATGGAAACATGAGTTTATACGTCATGAGCGCAGTTACTTCGGGTATTATCAGTATTTAAGCAGTTACAAGTCATTTGCAATAATTGTGGCTTTTTACTTACACATTTCTAGAGAGAGAGAGAGTCATACTGAGGGAGTTTTCACTTTGAGAGATTATTTTCGAGACTATGTTTGTTCTATGCTCATATAGATTCATCTAGCTTATAGAGCTATTGCACCAAACATCCACATGCTGTATTGATCTATAGTTAGAGTGTTTGAGTGTAGGTGTTAGGCAGAGCTACTTTGTTTAACCCCAAGTGTAGAGAACTAGGTTGTAAATTCATCATTGAGTTTTCAATACAAGTTTCCTCTGCTTGTAAAATTCAACAAAAGTTTCTGCATTTATATCTTCAGGCATAGTCGAGTTGGTTTGAGACTAACACCTCAGACCTACTCGGTCAGCATCCCGATCCTATCAAGTGGCATCAGAGCCTGCGTTGGCTGACAAATCTCTCAAGATGGCAGAAATTTCCAACTTGGAGGAGGCTGAGTCAGGCACCACCAGTTTGATGTGCTTGATGGCTCACAATGGTGAGAAAACCGCTCATAATAAGGTAAGTAAGACTCCCTCTGCATCTACTTTATCAAATCTTATTTCTAGTAAATTCTGCACCCTCTTTAGATCTTTCCACATACATATAGATCCAAATCATCCCGAATTCGATCTAACCGAGGAAGATGAAAGAATTTCTTTACTTTATGAAGAGATACACGTTCTAAAAGGGTATGTCACCAAAGATCGAATCAAACTTCATGAATCTGATAGCACAATTAAGAAAATTCAACAAGAGTTACGTGATGCTAGAACTCTCATCAATATCTTAGATATATAGGCAGTCACTCTACATCAAAAGCCTAAAAATAAAAAATCCAAGCCACTTCCAAAAGCTCTTTTTAAGCCACTTAATTTCGTTCAAGAAATCATTGTTGTTGAAAAACCAAAGTGGTGTGAGGAAAAGCTTATTGAGGTGAAATCCACTCAAAATAAACTTAAAAAGGTGCAGAGCGACACTCTCAAATCAATGACTGTCCCATCATGGTTGAAAAGTAAAAACAGAGTGAATCTTGCTGAAATGGCATCAAGGCCAAATAATCTTTCTCGTCATAAACTTCAACGTGAGAAATTTGCAAATAAGTTTAGGTGGCAAAAGAAGTACGTTACACTCCCTCCAATGAAAATTTGCGGATATTGTGGTTATGATGGTCATACGGACTCTTCCTGTAATAAACTTTGTTGTGATTTGTCATTTAATATATCTCGAGTCTTCGCAATTCTCAAAGCTCGATAATTGTTCATCATCGTCTAAGAGGGGACCCAAGTACATCTGGGTTCCCAAAACTAACCAGTAGCTTTTTAAATAGAGTAGCTCGGAAACAATGACTCTTGGTTTCTGGATAGTGATTGTTCAAGATATATGACAGAAAACAAAGATATGTTTACGACTCTCTCTGACCATCAAGGGGGAAATGTTACTTTTAGAGACAACTTGCACGGTGAAATCATAAGAATTGGCTCCATTGGTAACCCTATGGAGGGTGATTTTTTCGGTATGAGGGGAGGTCTATCTAAATGGTCTGACTGAAAAGCCTATATCCTAGAAAATGCCATTTTGTGGAGGGTGAAAACCCGTTATTCTGGCATCCCTAAAATACCTACTAAATCGTTCGTCTTTCCCAGAAAGCATAAGTGTAACACCCTGGATTTTTGTCTTAAATGAAAGTATACGAAAATACGAATCTAACGGCACAAACGGATTCAAAAACGGACCTCAAACGAGTCCTAAAACTGCAAATTAACCTCTGTCCGAACTTGTGTCCGGCGTCTGATGTTCGGACACAAGTCGAGAATAAAACAGACTGAGAAAACCAAATGTCTGAACTTGTGTCCGGACATAGATGTTCGAACACAAGTCGAGAGTTTAGAAAATCTAGAGATAGAAGCGTCCGAACTTGTGTCCGGACATTGGAAGTTCGGACACAAGTCGAGAGTGAAATCAGAAGAGGCCCGAGCTTGTGTCCGGACATTGATGTTCGGAGACAAGTCGAGAGTTAAAACTAGTAGACGTCCGAATGTTGGTCCAGACTTGTAAGTTCGGACATAAGTCAAGACTTACAAGTTGAATTTCGTCCTCGCATGATGTCCTCGCATGTAAGTTCGGACAGATGTTCGGACACACATACAGCGAAAAAGAAAGAATGCTCACGAGGCCTGTCCGAACATTGATGTCCAGACGGACGTTCGGACAGGTTCAAAAATGCAATTTCTAGTTCGAAAACAGAGTTAGAAAGATACCAATATATTTACGAAATTGATGTCAGTAGATAGAGAAATACTTCAATAAACGTAGATAGCATTAGACACTAAATAAACATAACGAAAGCAACATATGAAAACCTTAACATGATTTATAATTGTCTAAGAACATTACTCTGAACATAACAGTCAAAATTTTGATCAACTAGCAGCGGAAATATAATCACCAGGGCGTTACTGCCACACTCAATACCCATTGAGTGCTCAGGCTTAATCCAACCAGAAATCAATTCCAAAACAGTACCCAAACATTGTGATTAGAACAAAGTGTTTCAATTCAATAAACCTCATCTTAATATCTCAGAATTAACTCTATCTTCCATAGACTATGCGACAGCGCATTCCCAGTCCCCAAATCAGCCATAGTTACCTACAATCAGAAAACAATATACAAAAAGCACAAAGGGATCACGCAAATCAGTGAAATTGAGTAAACATTGCCTCATAGTGTAAAATAAAATTTGAAACTATTTTGGATTTACAAACAATGATTCATAACAGAATGTTCCAAGTCAAACCATTTCCAATAACCACCAAGCACCAAAAACAATAGGGGAGAGCTTTCACCAGAATTCCAATCACAATATACACGGACGAACACCCAAATTGGGGCCGCAACAATATCATTACCACCTCACCCTAAGTCCTTAAGTGTCCACACCCCTCAGAAGGTACTTCTGACCCAAAGGAGTAGATCATAGAGCTTACTGCATATCAGTGTTCGCAGGCAATTTCAATGTATTGATATACGGGGTGCATAGTACCAATAATTACACGGAGCACCATAAAGGGACCAACAATTTACACGGAGCACCATAAAGGTACCAACAAAGTAATCCATCCAGTGAAAGTCTCCCAAAACCATAATCCATTCCAGTTGAAAAATCCTTGAATCTAGAACGCATGGGGAAATAATCCCTAATCTCCAAAAATCCCCAAATCAGGGTTTTAACAATCCATCAATAATTCGCAAACCACACGAGAAAACAATTATGAGCACAGATGTTTACCTGAATACGCTCACCACTACGAAGACAAACAAGCCACACCACTAGTAACGCCCATCAAAGAAATCGGGGTCTAGAATTGCAGAAAAGATTACCAATCATAACCATAACAATACAACCCCAAATAATCTCAAGCCTTAATAAGTAATAGACCTTACCCCTTCTATCTAAACCGGCACCTGGGAAGAGACTTATCAGTTGCAGGAAGAAAGAACGAGAATTTGGAAATTTTGGAGAGGAGCGTAATAATGTCACGAAGAGGATGAAACAAATGATGGGGATATCGTGAATTAAATAAAGCAGTAATGGTAGAGAAAACGAAATAACATTATTTGAATATTAAATATATTTGGTTTTAAAAAGGGAGAAAGAAATAATCTACATTGTAAATAGTTTTGGAAAACATATTTAGCAATTAGGCTGCAAATAATTTGAAAGGTAGATTGAATAACCAACGTTGTAATCAATTTGAAAATAACTAGATTCAACAGGTTAGATAAATAAGGAGTAGTTGTTAATTGGAAATTAAAATAAGAAAAGAAATAGTCTAGTTGTTGGGAAGAGATAAGGATGGATAAAATATCTTCTAAGGGGAGATATTTGTTTAAAGGCAAGTAAATAGATTTCAAGAAATCATTTATGTGAAGAGTGGGAATCGTGGTAACGGTGATGATAGACAAATATCTAGTATTTAATATAATTTTGGGAAGGAAAATGTGAGGGAAATATATTTAAATTATAGTAGTTCAGGAGAAGGAAGAAAATGCAAAATAGTTATGCTGCTTCCCGGGGCCTTTATTAACATCACTCTTGACTAACAAATCTTATTATATATGTTCTAATATAATGTCTAATTCATTAATTCCTACTATATAGTACTCATATTCTAACTCAAATTATGCTGGTATTTCATCACATCCCCCTTAGAAGAAAGCTTCGTCCTTGAAGCTAAACCTAACCATCTACCGGAGCAAAAGTTGATTCTGAAAGCGCCTAATCTAATTGATCATTGACTTAATTTTTAAATTGTTACCTGCTCGAAGAGCTGTAGGTACTTCTTCTTCATTTCCTCCTCGACCTCCCACGTTGCCTCTTCGGTCCCATGATTTGACCATAGCACCTTGACCATTCGAGTGGACTTCGATCGGGTCTCTCTGGTCTTGGTGTCTAGGACTGTGATAGGGTACTCCTCGTAAGATAAGTTTTGCTCCAACTCCAGCACCTCTGGCTGCAGAACATGGGACGGGTCGGTAACATACCGCTTCAACTGAGAAACATGGAAGACGTTGTGGACTCTCTCCAGTTCACCAGGAAGTGCCAGTCTGTAGGCCACCTCCCCAATTCTCTCTAAGACTTCAAAGGGACCCACGAACTTAGGGCTCAGCTTCCCTTTCTTCTCGAATCTGGTTACCCCTCTCACAAGAGACACCTTCAGGAAGACTCTATCCCTTACCTCGAACTCAACCGGTCTCCTCTTCAAGTCGGCATTGGACTTCTACCTATCCTGGGCTGCTTTCATTCGACTCTGGATGATTCGGACCTGCTCCATGGTCTCCTCTATCAGCTGAGGTCCCAATACCACCGTCTCGCTGATATCGCTCCAATACAATAGGGTCCTACACTTCCTTCCGTACAAAGCTTCACAATGAGAGATCTTTATGCTCGCGTGATAACTGTTATTGTACGAGAACTCCACCAGGTGTAGCATGTCTACCCACGAACCCTAGAAATCCATTATGCATGCCCGAAGCATATCCTCCAAGGTTTGGATGGTCCTCTCTGTCTGACCGTCTGTAGCTGGATGGAACGCGGTACTCAACTTCATATTAATACCCATGGCCTTCTGAAACTGCTGCCAGAAGTGAGCCAGAAATCTCGAATCTCGGTCGGATATAATAGTCTCGGGCACCCCATGATACCTTACCACATTCTTGATGTAAGCATCTACTAGCTGACTCATAGACAAAGTGCTCTTCATAGGTATGAACCTAGCAGACTTGGTGAGTCGGTCTACGATCACCCAAATTTGGTTGACTCCATGTTGGAGAAATATGTGACTACTTCTACAACTTAGGCAGTGTACCTATCGTTTTGCGGAATAGTGGATTTGTGGGTTGTCGTACTCTTGGGGACCTCGCTGTGGATAATTGATAGTGTAGTAAATTGACTGAGATTTCTAGTAAACAGATTTTATCATCTTTGGAAGAGTAATATTAAAAGCTAACTCATAGACAATAATAAAAACAATTAATCAAAACAGAAAAGAAATAAAAATTGTAAATCTTTTTGTGTTTTTAAATAAGCATCCTGGGTTGTTCTGCTCACCTATTTTATCCAATTATATCAACATAAACTTCCCCACTTTAGCAATAAACTCAGGAATCTTAATTAGTTCATTGACCGGTTCTTGTACAATAAACCCAGATTAACTTAAACAACAAGCCCAATTCTTGCCCAGTCATTATAATTTAATCGCTTAATTACCAATTCCTATTGGAGACAGATTAACCTATAGGCGAGTCACGCTTCTAGTCGTTAACCCGTTTTGACTTCCTATGTCTAGAACCTTGTCTCAGCATCACATTTTAACAAGAGAACTACAAATATCACTTTAATAATTGTACAAGAAGATTAAAGCGCATTACGGACAAGAATCAAAATACTGCTTAGATAAATTATAGTGGAAAGTTTATATAACACAATTATATAAAATAGGCTCGCTTCCAAACCCAGGAAGCTAAGTTTATTACTCAGACATTAACAAGGATGAAAATAAAATAAAGATAGAAATAGCCATTATTTTGGAGACTGCCGGAGGAAACAGGACAGCGATTCGCTCCTGCTCCAGCTGCTTCTCTTCTCTTCGTTTAATCCTGGTTCTGTCGAGTGGTGGAATGAAGAATGAAAATAAAATGGAGAAGTAGGGGATAAGAGGATGGAATGGATCGTAGGTGTGGTGTTCGATTCTGTTGTGAGCGATGGATGATGGTTTCATGAACTTCGATGAACTTTGGATTTCGGAAGGGTTGATCTTTTTGAGCAGGAGGAGCGTGGGTTTTTATAGAAGAAAGAAGGAGGAAGAAGACAGAGCTGGAACAACGCGTGAGGGATTTACGGAGTGGAGTGGGGCGGCGCCTGATATCGCTGATGGAGTAGATGGATGTGTCTGTAGGCCGCAAAGGAAGAAGCAATTGGGGAAGACAGCACCGAAGGAAATCAGTTGCGTCAATTTCAGGATCTGGTTGCATTTAATTTTTGTCCGTGCTTTTTTCATCGGACATGTTTATCTCTTGTCCGGCCATTTTTGAGCGGACATATTGTGTCTTCTATTTGCTGTCCGGCCAAATATCCACGGACATCTCACAAGCTTCTCTATTCTTGTCCGGTCTTTTTTCCACGGTAAGCTTGTGCCTTGTCCGCCCTTATTTCCACGGACAGAACTTCTGTCCTTCTCTGTCTTGTCCGGCCTTTTCTCATCGGACAGGCCACAGACTCAATTTTGCCGCGTCCGAACCTGTGTCCGGACCAGCCTGGTTCAGACGCTTCGATTTTATGCGGAGAAATAAGTCCTTGTTTGTGTCCGCCCTTATTTACCCGGACATACCACATACGTCCCATTTGACCTGTCCGAACCACTGTCCGGACCAGACTGGTTCGGACGAAAATTGGTTTGCTTCTAAAATATTCGTTTCAGCTCCGATTTAAGATCCGTTTGCGCCTATGCGTTCGTCTCTTCGTCTACTTTGCTCCTAGCTTGGTTTTCCTCATGTTTAACCAATAAATTTATGAGATAACCAATAAAACATAAACTAGAGGAAAATTAACCAAAGTGGAGAAATGAGCAAGAAAAGTGCTAATATAATATATGAAACACACCCATAAAACATGCTCATTTGGACACTTATCACACCCCCACACTTATCTTTTTGCTTGTCCTCAAGCAAAACCATGTTCCCAAGTAAGTAGGGAATGCTCAATATTAACAAATATTATTATGAAGGGTAGGATAAAGATGTGAACAGTTCATGATCTCAAACTTTTTGAGGAGTGTGATCCATCAACTACTGGTGGCACAGGTGTGCTCAGGGTAAAAACAAAATATAAAGTTTCGGGGTATGATCCGGAGTACTTCAATGCTTCTCAGCTAAGGTGACTTTGAGAACTTTTACCACGACCAACTTCTCTCAAGAATGGGCATTGAGGGGTAAACAAAAGGAAAAATAGATTTATGCATTTGTTTCGCTTTTGCATAAGAGATGAGAAGATAATATGTAAGCATCAAGCTTTTGTATTTAAGAACACTCAACTCTCTTTGTTGGTTACCAATGGTGTCTCGCAAGTCCCTTGTTTATTATTTTTTTTGTATATATTTTTTAGACAGAGAAGCACCCTTTAGCAATCCCTAAGAGAGAAGACAGAAAGAACCCCTGAGCAATAAAAAATCCAACCATTGCAGATCATTTGGTCACACCGCATAAAAATGCTCCTCAAAAGTAATCAAAATTTTTAAAATTTTTGTACCATTTATCCCACAATTCATAACAGTATTTGTTCTTAAAGAGAACAACCCACGTCAGCAGGGTCCATAATTTAAATTTGGATAAACGCAAGATAAGTAGAGAGATTAAACATTTTAAGCAATGTGTCAATAAAGAGAGACTTAAGACGAGCGACCGAGAAGTGAGTCCTCCCCCACACTTAGATTGAAGCAATGTCCTCATTGCGTAGGAAGAATTAAATTAACGAGGGCATGCAATCTACCAGAGTACCTCACACAATTCAAAGCAGTAGGGAGTATGTAAAAATTTGAAGTGCAAAGCAAAGAGAGTGTACTCCCCAAAGTTTTGTAGAGTATTTAGACAGAGCTCCCCACACTTGAGTTCAGCTGTAGGAATGTGCATGATGTTCCTATAATGAATATTCTAAACAGCCAGAAGAACTCAAATTAATTCTCCTCGTTCTCTCTCCTCTCTTTTTTTATATAAAAACATATATAGGAATAATATGGAAGACAAAACATAAAACAAAAATAGTAGGATAATAAAATTTAACCACTGGGTTGCCTCCCAGTAAGCTGCCCGTATTTATAGTCTTTGGCTAGACTCCCGCTTCGTTATCCTGGATCAAAAATAAAGGTAGACAACAGCTTTGCCAGGAAAACGAAGTTAGCAGTAATTAAAAACAAACCACCTGGATCAAAACAAAACGTCACCTCGGCAAATAAAATATGAAAGTAAATACTCCACAAAACCTGGTGTTTGAGGAGGTACTGCCGGTAACGTAGTTCTAATAGAAGACCAGGTGGTGATGACTTTTCTTCCTCAAATTGGAGGATGTAAACATCCTCCTCTTGTTGTTGAGGCTTATGGAGGCAGGGTGGAAGTTGATGAGAGACTGGTGGTAGCGGTGTTCCTTCCTCAGATTCGAGGATGTAAATTTCCTCTCCTGGTTGATGAGGCTCAATAGGATAATCCTCATCTAGCTCGCGACTGGCTCTGACAAAATATCTTCAAATTTTAATTGCTCCTCTTGTGCTGGGGATGGAGATGGAGGAGAATTGTAACTCTCAGACATTTGCTCCAACTCAGCGTCGGAGAAAAATGTCCTGATAAGTTTCTTTATCTCCTCATCAGAACTTGTAGCTTCAAGAATTTCTGGCTTGAATCGATCTTTGCTCCTTGGAGTCACCACTGGAATCTCTTCTAGCGGCTTGGCCTGACTCGGGAAAAATTCGTCTGGCCCTTGTGTAGATTGCTGTTCATTCTGATTGAAGTAGTCATATCCCAACTGAGCTTCTTTGTACTGTGTATTAGCCTGGTCGACTTCCCTCCAATACGGCTCTCGATTTGATTGCTGAGGTGGTTGATAATCCTTGACCAACCTTTGATATGAGGACATCTCCTCTTGCATGTGCGTCCATTCCAAATCAATCAACAATCTTCTCACCTCATCGTAGCCGCTCTCCATAATCAGTAACTATCCTACAAAAACAAAAATAAAAATACCAAGTAGAATAGAACTAAAAATAGAAAATAAACACAAAAATAAGAATTAACTAAATAGAAAAACAAATAAGAAATAAAACAGAAATACAAGAAAATTGCTAAAAGAAATAAGTAAGTAAAATTAAATAAAATTAAATGAAGCGAATAAAAAGATGAAATAAAAGAAAAACTAAACAGAATTAAATTACTGGAATTTAAATGACAAGGGAATTTAAATGACAATGGAATTTAAATGACAATAAAATAAAGAACTGAATTTAAATGACAATTAAAATAAAGAACTAAAATTTAATTGGCTGAAATTTAAATGACAGAAAATTTAAATGACAGAATTTAAATGACAGAAATTAGATTACTGAAATTTAAATGTTAAGAATTAGATTGCTGAAATTTAAATGTTAGAAATTAGATTGCTGAAATTTAAATGTTAGAAGTTAGATTGCTGAAATTTAAAGGACAATGGAAACTTAAATAACTGGGAAATAAATGACAGGAATTTTTAAATGACTGGGAAAATAAATGACTGTAAGTAATACGATATTTAAATTGCTAGAAAGATTAAATAACAAAAATAGAAACAAAAATTAAAGAGTAGTAAAAGCTAAACAGAAAACTCAATAAAATTAAAAACTATCAATTAACCGTGCTGGAGGTCCCCGACAACGGCGCAAAAAACTTGTTGGAGAAATATGTGACTACTTCTACAACTTAGGCAGTGTACCTATCGTTTTACGGAATAGTGGATTTGTGGGTTGTCGTACTCTTGGGGACCTCGCTGCGGATAACTGATAGTGTAGTAAATTGACTGAGATTTCTAGTAAACAGATTTTATCATCTTTGGAAGAGTAATATTAAAAGCTAACTCATAAGACAATAATAAAAATAATTAATCAAAACACAAAAGAAATAAAAATTGTAAATCTTTTTGTGTTTTTAAATAAGCATCCTGGGTTGTTCTGCTCACCTATTTTATCCAATTATATCAACATAAACTTCCCCACTTTAGCAATAAACTCAGGAATCTTAATTAGTTCATTGACCGGTTCTTGTACAATAAACCCAGATTAACTTAAACAACAAGCCGCAATTCTTGCCCAGGTCATTATAATTTAATCGCTTAATTACCAATTCCTATTGGAGACAGATTAACCTATAGGCGAGTCACGCTTCTAGTCGTTAACCCGTTTTGACTTCCTATGTCTAGAACCTTGTCTCAGCATCGCATTTTAACAAGAGAACTACAAATATCACTTTAATAATTGTACAAGAAGATTAAAGCGCATTACGGACAAGAATCAAAATACAAATACTGCTTAGATAAATTTAGTGGAAAGTTTATATAACACAATTATATAAAATAGGCTCGCTTCCAAACCCAGGAAGCTAAGTTTATTACTCAGACATTAACAAGGATGAAAATAAAATAAAGATAGAAATAGCCATTATTTTGGAGACTGCTAGAGGAAACAGGACTGCGATTCGCTCTGCTCCAGCTGCTTCTCTTCTCTTCTTTTAATCCTGGTTCTGTCGAGTGGTGGAATGAAGAATGAAAATAAAATGGAGAAGTAGGGGATAAGAGGATGGAATGGATCGTAGGTGTGGTGTTCGATTCTGTTGTGAGCGATGGATGATGGTTTCATGAACTTCGATGAACTTTGGATTTCGGAAGGGTTGATCTTTTGAGCAGGAGGAGGGGTTTTTATAGAAGAAAGAAGGAGGAAGAAGACAGAGCTGGAACAACGTGAGGGATTTACGGAGTGGAGTGGGGCGGCGCCTGATATCGATGATGGAGTAGATGGATGTGTCTGTAGGCGCCGCAAAGGAAGAAGAATTGGGGAAGACAGCACCGAAGGAAATCAGTTGCGTCAATTTCAGGATCTGGTTGCATTTAATTTTGTCCGTGCTTTTTTCATCGGACATGTTTATATCTTGTCCGGCCATTTTTGAGCGGACATATTGTGTCTTCTATTTGCTGTCCGGCCAAATATCCACGGACATCTCACAAGCTTCTCTATTCTTGTCCGGTCTTTTTTCCACGGTAAGCTTGTGCCTTGTCCGCCCTTATTTCCACGGACAGAACTTCTGTCCTTCTCTGTCTTGTCCGGCCTTTTCTCATCAACAGGCCACTGACTCAATTTTGCCGCGTCCGAACCTGTGTCCGGACCAGCCTGGTTAGACGCTTTGATTTTATGCGGAGAAATAAGTCCTTGTTTGTGTCCGCCCTTATTTACCCGGACATACCACATACGTCCCATTTGACCTGTCCGAACCACTGTCCGGACCAGACTGGTTCGGACGAAAATTGGTTGCTTCTAAAATATCGTTTCAGCTCCAATTTAAGATCCGTTTGCGCCTATGCGTTCGTCTCTTCGTCTACTTTGCTCCTAGCTTGGTTTTCCTCATTTAACCAATAAATTTATGAGATAACCAATAAAACATAAACTAGAGGAAAATTAACCAAAGTGGAGAAATGAGCAAGAAAAGTGCTAATATAATATATGAAACACACCCATTAAACATGCTCATTTGGACACTTATCACACCCCCACACTCTTTTTGCTTGTCCTCAAGCAAAACCATGTTCCAAGTAAGTAGGGAATGCTCAATATTAAAAATATTATTATGAAGGGTAGGATAAAGATGTGAAACAGTTCATGATCTCAAACTTTTGAGGAGTGTGATCCATGAACTACTGGTGGCACAGGTGTGCTCAGGTAAAAACAAAATATAAAGTTTCGGGGTATGATCCGGAGTACTTCAATGCTTCTCAGCTAAGGTGACTTTGAGAACTTTTACCACGACCAACTTCTCTCAAGAATGGGCATTGAGGGGTAAACAAAAGGAAAAAATAGATTTATGCATTTGTTCGCTTTTGCATAAGAGATGAGAAGATAATATGTAAGCATCAAGCTTTTGTATTTAAGAACACTCAACTCTCTTGTTGGTTACCAATGGTGTCTCGCAAGTCCCTTGTTTATTATTTTTTTGTATATATTTTTAGACAGAGAAGCACCCTTAGCAATCCCTAAGAGAGAAGACAGAAAGAACCCTGAGCAATAAAAAATCCAACCATTGCAGATCATTTGGTCACACCGCATAAAAATGCTCCTCAAAAGTAATCAAAATTTTTAAAATTTTTTGTACCATTTATCCCACAATTCATAACAGTATTTGTTCTTAAAGAGAACAACCCACGTCAGCAGGGTCCATAATTTAAATTGGATAAACGCAAGATAAGTAGAGAGATTAAACATTTTAAGCAAGTGTCAATAAAGAGAGACTTAAGACGAGCGACCGAGAAGTGAGTCCTCCCCCACACTTAGATTGAAGCAATGTCCTCATTGCGTAGGAAGAATAAATTAACGAGGGCATGCAATCTACCAGAGTACCTCACACAATTCAAAGCAGTAGGGAGTATGTAAAAAATTTGAAGTGCAAAGCAAAGAGAGTGTACTCCCCAAAGTTTGTAGAGTATTTAGACAGAGCTCCCCCCACACTTGAGTTCAGCTGTAGGAATGTGCATGATGTTCCTATAATGAATATTCTAAACAGCCAGAAGAACTCAAATTAATTCTCCTCGTTCTCTCTCCTCTCTTTTTTTATTAAAACATATATAGGAATAATATGGAAGACAAAACAAAAAAAAATAGTAGGATAATAAAATTTAACCACTGGGTTGCCTCCCAGTAAGGCCCGTATTTATAGTCTTTGGCTAGACTCCCGCTTCGTTATCCTGGATCAAAAATAAAGGTAGACAACAGCTTTGCGAGGAAAACGAAGTTAGCAGTAATTAAAAACAAACCACCTGGATCAAACAAATGTCACCTCGGCAAATAAAATATGAAAGTAAATACTCCACAAAACCTGGTGTTTGAGGAGGTACTGCCGGTAACGTAGTTCTAATAGAAGACCAGGTGGTGATGACTTTTCTTCCTCAAATTGGAGGATGTAAACATCCTCCTCTTGTTGTTGAGGCTTATGGAGGTAGGGTGGAAGTTGATGAGAGACTGGTGGTAGCGGTGTTCCTTCCTAGATTCGAGGATGTAAATTTCCTCTCCTGGTTGATGAGGCTCAATAGGATAATCCTCATCTAGCTCGCGGACTGGCTCTGGCAAAATATCTTCAAATTTTAATTGCTCCTCTTGTGCTGGGGATGGAGATAGAGGAGAATTGTAACTCTCAGACATTTGCTCCAACTCAGCGTCGGAGAAAAATGTCCTGATAAGTTTCTTTATCTCCTCATCAGAACTTGTAGCTTCAAGAATTTCTGGCTTGAATCGATCTTTGCTCCTTGGAGTCACCACTGGAATCTCTTCTAGCGGCTTGGCCTGACTTGGGAAAAATTCGTCTGGCCCTTGTGTAGATTGCTGTTCATTCTGATTGAAGTAGTCATATCCCAACCGAGCTTCTTTGAAATACCCCAAACCTTGATATGTGGTTTAAATATTAAACTATGGTATATAAAGGCTAAAAAGTGCCTTAGAGACATCAGTGAACAATTTAAACCATAGGTATGCAATAAAGCACTAAGATACAGTTTGAGCAAAAACGTGCTCTAAGCTAGGAGTGAATTTGGTTAGGACCCAAAGAGCCTACCAAGACTTAATAATATTCAAGTATGATTTAATAAGGCTAATTAAGTCCTTAGGAAACCTTGGTAGACAATGAAACCAAACAAAACACAAGAAAATACCTTAAAGTCAATAAGAGCAAAATGTGCTCTAAGCTTGGGATAAATTTGTATAAGACCTAATGGTCATACCTATACCTTTTTTATATGTTAATGAACATATTAAATCAATTACTAAAGAAAACCAAGCTTGAAAACAAGTTAAAACACAAAATGTGCTTTAAGGAGTCTTAAAGCACATTTTTGAAAAATTGTCTTGTAAATGAGTTTTGAATGGCTAAATGTCCATCATTACTCTTTAATTAACATGTATACTATATAGTATCACATTTGGAAGTCTATATCAATGGGAAATCAAAAATTTCACTTCTATGTGCCTTGTTTTTGTGAATAGTGATTTTTTATAAGCTAGTTTGCAACATATGTTATCATAAGTAATTAAATTGACAAATAAAGACTAAAGTATCCTTCTAACTAAATGGGGGCCGGTTTTTCAAGGTGTGAGTCACCAACTTGTAAAAGAAATCAAATAAGTAAAGTAAAGCTTAAAGTAAAGTACTATTTTTGCTTTATACATAAATATCTTAACAAAAGCAACTTACCTCCTCATTCTCTTATTTCCTTTCATTTCCCACGGTAGCCATTTCTTCCTCCCCTCCATTTACGATTTGCTACAGCTCCATCTCTTCTCCATCTTCATTTCTTTGCCAAATCCAACTCCATGCTCCAAATCAAATTCTAAGACTAATTTGTCTTAGTTAGACCAAGCTCTACACTTCTATCTTTTCAAATCTTCAAGAGCTCAATTTTGGTGCCATGGAGATTCACCATTGAAGGAGCTTGAGCTCACCTTTCTACATATTATTACTCTCCTTTGCTTCTAGGTAAGGAATCTCAAAGAAAAATCAAGTTTCCTTCATGTTTTTGCCTTGACCAAAATTGCACATTAATGGTGCTCTTGGTGTGACTTTGTTCTAGATTCATTCCAACCTTTTATGGACTAGGTGGAGTCCTCTCTTCATAGATATTCAAACTCTCTTCAAAGATCAAGGTAAAACAACTACATTAATGTTTTTGAAACAATGTAAACCTAGGGTTTACAATGAGTTTAAGCTTGAAGCTTGCATACTCATTTCATTGCTTGTATATTGTTTAGTAGTGGACAAGGAATCAAATACCTTACCGGCTTTATAAGGAAACAAGAAAGAAGTTTGAGTGGAAAAGAGGTAAATATACTAACCTAATGTGGTATAATACCTTAGGAGAAGTGAGCTTATACTGCTTGTTAAAATGATCTAAGGAGCCAAAGGTGAATGACCTAGTGAAATGCTCTCAAGGAGTTTATTAAGGGCATATGTATTGTTGGGTGTAATTGCAGGTCAAAGGCATTATTTATGTGGGAAATTCAGTGTTTAAGATTTATGCAATTTAAGGGCCTAAGAGCCATGTTATTTAAGGGCCTAAGTGCCAAGCAATTTAAGCTTATGCACTATATTGTGATGTAGTGCTAAATGTGTGAAGTTTGCGTATAAAATGTGTTTGATGGATTTTAGGTGTTCTTGAATGAAATAAGGTAAAAACCTAAGTGTTTGGACGTGAGTATATACAAGAGAAGCTATGGCCAAATTTGGAAAATGTGTAAGAAGTTCTAAGTGTTTTAAGTAAGTTTTGGTGAACTAGGAAGTGTTAAAGGTGAACAGATGTTTTACTTGGGAAGAAAACATGTATTAAGGTGATTTAGAGTGATACAAGGATATAGGTGTTATCTTGGAAGTTCTAGGAATTCAATGTGTGTTTCTGAGAATGTATTTAAGTCTTGGAGAAGTTTGTTTAAGGTTTAGGAATGTTGATGTACAAGGAAGAAGTGATGTATAGGTAAGATGTGAAAAAGGAGATTTAGTTAGTAAGAAAAGAAGTTTGAGAGATGATGTTAAGGTGTAGAGGAAACACCTTGGTATAGTGGTCATTATTGGTGAAATACCACTTAGAAATCTTAAGGAGGAAACATTCCAAGTGCTAAGAATTTTGTAAGAAATTTGTGAATGATAAGATGGTTTTGGTGTGTGATTTAAAGAGTTTAGTACATGGCTAAAGATGGGTTTGAAGTGCCCAAATGAGGTTAGGACATATATGGATATATGAGGTGAAGTTTGGAGTCAAATGGGCAATGGAAAATAAAGGTCTGGGGCAGACCGACCTTGCGACCGAACTTGCCAAGGTCGGTCGAGCCCAGATTACCCTGCGAGAATTAGTTTCTGGAATGGACCGACCTGGGGACCGGACTTGCAAGGTCGGTCGGGCTTGTATTTTGTGTACAGATTAAGTTTCTGGAATCGACCGAACATGGGACCGGACTTGGCAAGTTCGGTCGGGCTGAATTTTCAAAGGGAAGAAACTCTCGGGAATGGACCGAACATGCGACCGAACTTACAAGGTCGGTCGGAGTAGAAATTTTGACGGTAAAGTGTTCTGGAATGGACCGACCTTGTGCAAGGTCGGTCGGTAAGGTCGGTCGGACCAAAAATGTTGTTTATGGTTATAAAATGATATGTAATGATGGGGATTGATTAGTAATGATGTTATAAGGTTGTTTAAGACATGTTAGGTGAGTTATAATGACAATTTAGTGGGGGAAAAGATGTATTAAAATGTAAAAGTAAAACAAGTTAAAAAGCTATAAGCATTAGACATTAAATAATCATGCTACCCCGATGATTAATAAAAGTCCATGTAATGTTATCAGTTGTTCGAGAATTGCTCGAGGAACATAAGTGGACGTGGTAAAGTGGACTCCGGTGACAGGTATGGTTTTCTTGAAACCTGTGTCCTACCGGATTACACCGGCTTGTATGCCAATGTGTTTTTCTGTATGTTTGCCACGTTGTAAGATAATACGTGTAATGAGTTTACAGTAATTCATATATGTGACGTGTCTAATTCCGATACCATTTAACCTCGGCAGTGTTAACCTTAGTTAACTGAGTCTAGGATCACATGAGAGTTCGGTATTCGGATTAAACGACCCGAACCATGGGGCGTTCTAACCACGGCTATGCGTGAGTTGATTATGTGACGTTGTGTATGTGAATGTAGGGATCTCCCTTGTATGTTTAACTCAGTTGTAATACTGTATGTTGTGTGGATGTGATAGACTCCATAATGGGGTTCTAACTAATATTTAATAGTAAGTATGTACTAACAGTGGTGAGGAATCCGGTTTGGCCGGTCGCGCGTTGTTTGGGAGTGGGTATCCTTCTTAGCTTTACCCTTCTCTCTGTTATGGTTGTTTCCCTCACGGGTTATGAACTCCCATTAGCTTACTCCAAAGCTTAGCTATTCTGACTTATGATCGGTTTAGGGGGAACATGTGTTTGTGTGGTGTGTTCGGGCCTCCAAACCCGAACCATCTTAACTTAAGTTACTCGTCCGACTATTAGGACGGTAATGAGTGTTGTTATTGTATAACGAGCTTACCATGAGGGTGACACCATTCTCTAGGCTCACCAGTGAATTAACTATGCTTGGGTCGGTTCCTAAGTGGACCGTTCCCGTTATGTTATGTGATGTTATTGTAATGCAATTCCTATTGCGATGTTATCATGTGCAGTCGAAACGTGTGAAAGTGTTGTTATGTTTTGTTATGTGAGGGGTGTTATATGTGTTGTAAGATATGGAGGTGTGTGGATCATGGAAATGAATCCCAGTTTGTGATAAGAGGCGTTTAAGGATAACCGATTAAGGGTAAGTGTCGTCTATTAAGGAAGTAGCTCCATTAGAGGAGGAAACACTCTAGGGATAATGAATACCATGAGTGACTATCAAGTAAGGATGTATTATCCGTTTGTTGAAGCCCTTGAGGCGAAAGTGTATGTGTTGTGGTTTACAGTTGATGCATGTTAAATATATCAATCGCATGCTAAGACGACAATAGTTGTGCGGGCCCGGTAGCATGTGGGCGGGGGATTACCATACCAGCAAAGGTGCTGAGCCCTTGGGGGCCACCCTTTCTCTTCTTTTCCTATTTTCAGGTACAGAGAGCTGGAAGCCGTTCGAGAGTAGGACGGGGGTAGTCGTTGTACATGGGTAATCATTTAAACTGTATATGTACTGTAGGTTGTAGTAAGACCGAGATTGTTATCGGCATTAGTTTTGAATACTCGGTACAGTTGGAAGGTGTATGTTGTTTCTATGTTAAGGAGGTGTCAGTAAGTGTAGTCGCTCGGGAATCTAGTCCATCAGACCGGTACAATGTTTATGTAATAGCCTTGTTAGCCACGTGGGGTGGTTAACGGCGTTGAACACCAACGAGTTAAGTAATGGTAGTAGTAAATTTTCCGCTGCAGAATGGTTTACGTGGTTGTTGTTGGATGGGGTGTTACAAAAAGTGGTTTCAGAGCCGAAGTATCGCTCTGATGACTGAATTACCGAGCTTAGGAAGTACCGAGTTAGGATTTAGTACCTTTGGGTTAAGGTGTTGAGTGATAGCGTGAGGATAACGCTAGATGGAATTCCAGTGTGTAATGGAAACCTACAATATCCATCCCACCCTCCATAATCCCTGTTTTATAACTTGGGCAACAACGCCAGAGAGATGGAAGTCCACTATTACTCGGGAATACCCGATCTGGCTGTTATTAAAACCTCTAAAGGTAGGAGAAACCTGTCATACGGTAGATCCCGAAAACTGGGAATCCCGGAGACGGTTTCCATCTGAACATTGTTAACCACATTTAATAGCGAAAGAATGAAGAATTTTGTGTATAAGAGAATAGAATTCCGGCAACTTGGGTGCATGCTGAGCAGCGAGAACAACCAGCTTGCAACGCACCAACCGTGCAACAGGCAGAAGTGGAAATGAACCCCGAGACAAGTGTCTACGGAACCACTGTGTTAAATAATACACCAACGGTATACCAACCAACTAAGGAATACCAACGTAGTACCCAACAAGGACAAGTCTCAGTAACCACGACAAATGCGTGGAACAGGTCACGAAGAGGAACAATACTAAGTAAAAAGGGAACTCCAAGAATGAAGACACCCAGTTGATAATTATCATGTGAAGGACGTGAGAAGTCACCTAGAGGAGTTATTATCAAGACCAGTAAGATTAGTGAGGGCAACAAAGGCCACTGATGACGGTGAGGGAAAACAAACCAATACACAAACCGGTATGTGTTTTAAAGCGATAGCCAGTTAGCGTGGCGCACTGCCATAGCAAGTGCTGCTATAACAGGGCTGTTCGGGAAATTTTAACCACTACAAAGTACTGGGTAAGTACCATAAAGTTAAATGTGATCGTCATCAAAAGTGGAAGGGCCTGTTAGCCTAACCTCTGTAATTGTAAGTACACAGTCAGCAAGAAGCTAGACTTGGTTAAGGTAAGAAGATGTGTGTGTGAAATCATGAAAATTTTTCTTTCAAACCCAGACTTATTCAAACTCTTTCTTTTCAAAACCAAAATTTTCCAACGCTTTCTTTTACCTTCTTTTAAGAACCAAACCAGTAAAACCGAGGACAGTGGACAAGGATACGACAGTGGATAAACTTTCCTTCGGGAACTCATCGGGAAGCACGGGACGCATATTGTCACGGGACAATATAAGGGAGTTGACAACAGAATACTTCACCTAGGCGTGTGACGGACACTACGAGTGTACCAACTGAAATGTGGGACGACCGCACTCCGATAGGAGCTTGTGGACCTGACAGACCTACTTATGGGTTAGTTGGGTAAGTAGCAATGTATCAGTATGGTACCCCACATATGTATACAAGTAGAGTCCGAAACACGGGAAGTAGTCGACTCCGTTCTACGGTCAGCAGTATAAGTCAAACAACAGCTAAGGATTATCATGAATGGTTGAAGTAAAGGAGCAAGTCAAGTTAACGAGACTGAAGGGATTAGTGAATTCATTTCAAGGAAATGCTTAAGAGTCAGGAGGTGCGTAGTGCACTAACTAAAATGTAAAGACATCACATATGTCTTAAGGATCCTTAGGGATAAGCATGATAGCTGGAACGGAGACCCAGCCTGTGCATGGCAAGGCAGATGCCTAATGTGGACACATTAATGTGCAATGAACGGGATGAAACTCCCAGAATGAGTACCTACACTACCAGGAAATGTTGATCTTCACAGAAGAGGATAATAAGCCAGTTAAGAACGCAAACGGCGTGGCTAACGGAATGTACCAATAAGTGTGAACTAGATGTAAAGGCATAACTTAGCAACACCCAGGAGCAATCCTTGAAGGGTGTTTGCATCAACAATTGTTGAACGAATGCATGACAGAAACACAGGGTTGAAACCAACACCCGGTTTAGACATAAATTGTCAGGAGACGGACTGACAATCCTAAGGGGGCATTCCATGAAAGGAGACGGAATGCAACGACCTTGTCATGGAGCTCAATGTAACATCCAAACCATGTAATGTTGTACAGAGAAGTACATGTGTGTGGACAGCCTACAATGAGCGCAGCTCAAGGCAAATAAGGCTTATAGGCCACAAATAAAATGTGTTATGTAAATTAGGTTGGTTGCAGAAGTTTATGTTATATAAGTGAATAGAGCGGAGAACGAACCACTGCTTTAAGAGTGAGGATACCTCTCGATATTGTGAGACCGCAGGAGCGGTAGTTATGTGTATCAAGCCCAAGAAATATGTTAAGGATTGGCCATGTTGATATTGCGAGAGAGCAGTTCGTTAGTAGTATGTGTGCATAAAAGTGAAGCACCGAGCTGAATAATGCCGGCTTATTAATCAATGCTCAAGGAGCATCCGGTAGTCATCCAAATGAGTTATGAACCATAATGTGAATAATATAAGTATATGTGTGGAAGTTAATGTGACAGTAAATACGATATAAGGTGATGTTAACAAGGGTAAGAGCACGGTGCGCAGCAAGCGAACCGTTGTATAAGTGTTGTTGAAAATAATGTGGCAGATAAGACCAGTTATGAGTTAAACTCAGTGAAGATGCAAGATAAGTGATGTTAAACAGACTGGGCAATAAGCCAGTGGTAGGTACTGTGTGATGAGGAACTCAGTGTGAATTCCATGGCGAATCGCATAAGGGATTTACTGTCAAGAGTTTACGCCTCTGCACTCTGTATGACTGAGTGTTTTGGTATTGCACTTGCACAGTAATGATCGAGTGGGATAGCTAGGAATGGGAAACATGTTAATTGTGGGGGAATAATGTTATAATGGCCGATGCATAGGAAATGCAAGGCCGCACCAATAAGAGAGTACTTGTACAAAACCAAATGTGGAGACATGATTAACAGTAAGTGACTACAGTAGCACTAACTGCCAAATATCGGTATGGAATATACCCCAAATGTTGTAAATAGCTGAGAGAGCACTACACACTAGGTAGTAGCTCAATTCAACGACAGTAAGTCGGAAGGGAACAAGTCAATCATTGTGATATATACTGTATACACAGAAAATTGTTATGGAAGTGGATAGAAAGGTATAACTCACCAAATGCTAACGGTAAAGATACCACCGTCGGTTGAGAACCATTGTACAAGATGAAGGTGACAATTGGGGATGTACAATACAGTAAGAATAACAAAAAGGGCAGTTAAGCTCTACAGTTTACTAGAGTTTCGCACAGAAACTAGTGAGCAGTGATTCAAGTGTTGAATGTACATGGTGAACATGAGTGAATGGCTAATTATTAACGCCTATAAGCCTAACAGCCAGAATCGAAACCAACTAAGAGTTTAAACAAAACTCCAATGAGAATTCTGGGTTTAGGAACTAAACGCCAATATGGTTTGATCCTCTAATCAGAATCCATTGTGTAATAGACCGCGTGGAATTAAACACTTCACGATGGCAGAACATTTTAAGCAAATGTTTAGTGATTGATTACGGGGCGTAATCCTTTTAAGGGGTGTAGAGCGCAAAACCACTTAGTGTGTATTACCGTACAAGTGTACGGACTTATGTTGGCATAGCATAAAATAATTTGTTTTGATGATTGGTGTGTGTGTTACGTAAACATACACATCCATTATGGTTTAATTGTGGTAATTGCGCACAGATGATGCGAATACCATTGTGATAAGTGTGTTGATTTATTAACAGTTGTGTGTGATAGTACAAGTGTGGGGAGTAGAGAAACTCCCGGGGAACAAAACCCCGACAGTGATAAATGTGAAATGGTGTGTTGTATTTTGATAAAATATTATGTATATATATACTATATAGTGATTCATGAAAGAATACGAAACTGACATAGAACCTAGTGAGAATGAGATTCCCTAGGTAACAACATTAAAGTGAATGGAAATAACTGATAGACGAAGTTCTATCCCTTGGAGATGTTTATCATGACTAGAACGATTAAAAAGATAGAAATTGGAAATGAGCGTTTTGTTTGATGCTTGAAAATGGAGTGGGGAGTGGAACTTGATTTGCATGCGATCAAGGGAAGCCGAACACAAATTGGAGTGGAAGGATAGTTCAACACTGATGCTGATCACATCAGGGTTGATGATTCTTGAAGCCCCCTATAAGTGGTCACAAATAACCACGCTAAGAAAAGAAGCAAAAAGCATAAGTTGGATTTGGAGTTGTGTTTTCAAACAATCGATTAATATTTTGAATAAAGGATTCTCTTATACTTAACCTAGTAAGAATATTTTTGTAGTACTTGCTCACGAGCTGAGGACGCATGAGCCTTTGTCTTCGGACCGGTGACATGAGAAGTATATATGTTAAAAAAAATTAAGTGAATGTTTTTGATCTCCCAAAGGAACGGGGACCAGAAGGTGTCCATCGCGACCGGGTTCTGCGGGATCACAGTGTATATCAAAGATATTTTTGATTGCAGTACATGCTATGACATGTTGTGTGGTATGTGTAATAAATAATATTTTGACGTTGAGTTCCTAAAGTGTATGCTATTAAGACCTATGAGTCTAAATGTTGTTGTTACATAGACCTATGTGTCTAAAGGCTGTTATGTTATCAAGACCTGTGTGTCTAAATGTTGTTAAGTTACCCAAGATAGAGAGTCTAAGGGTTGTTATGTATGTGTCAATGTTGTTAAGATACCCGGACCATTGAGTCCGAGGTTATCATGTGAGTATGTTATGTTATGTATGGATGTGATGTGTTACCCGGACCATTAAGTCCGAGGTTGTGATGTAAAGTGTGTTTGGTTATGGAAGTTTTTATTTTTATAAGTAATCCCGTGTTTCTAATCTAATGTTGTGTGGGAGTGTGAACTTCGAGGACGAAGTTCTTTTAAGGGGGGTAGATTGAATACCCCAAACCTTGATATGTGTTTCAATATTAAACTATGGTATATAAAGGCTAAAAGTGCCTTAGAGACATCAGTGAACAATTTAAACCATAGTAAATGCAATAAAGCACTAGTACAGTTTGAGCAAAAACGTGCTCTAAGCTAGGAGTGAATTTGGTTAGGACCCAAAGAGCTACCAAGACTTAATAATATTCAAGTATGATTTAATAAGGCTAATTAAGTCCTTAGGAACCTTGGTAGACAATGAAACCAAACAAAACACAAGAAAATACCTTAAAGCAATAAGAGCAAAATGTGCTCTAAGCTTGGGATAAATTTGTATAATACCTAATGGTCATACCTATACCTTATTTATATTTAATGAACATATTAATCTATTATAAAGAAAACCAAGCTTGAAAACAAGTTAAAACACAAAATGTGCTTTAAGGAGTCTTAAGCACGTTTTTGAAAATTGTCTTGTAAATGAGTTTTGAATGGCTAAATGTCCATCATTACTTTAATTAACATGTGTACTATATAGTATCACATTTGGAAGTCTATATCAATGGGAAATCAAAAATTTCACTTCTATGTGCCTTGTTTTTGTGAATAGTGATTTTTTATAAGCTAGTTTGCAACATTTATCATAAGTAATTAAATTGACAAATAAGACTAAAGTACCCTCTAACTAAAGGGGGGCCGGTTTTTCAAGGTGTGAGTCACCAACTTGTAAAAGAAATCAATAAGTAAAGTAAAGCTTAAAGTAAAGTACTATTTTTGCTTTTATACATAAATATCTTAACAAAGCAACTTACCTCCTCATTCTCTATTTCCTTTCATTCCCACGGTAGCCATCTTCTTCCTCCCCTCCATTTACGATTTGCTACAGCCCCATCTCTTCTTCCATCTTCATTCTTTGCCAAATCAACTCCATGCTCCAAATCAAATTCTAAGACATATTTTCTTAGTTAGACCAAGCTCACACTTCTATCTTTTCAAAATCTTCAGAGCTCAATTTTGTGCCATGGAGATTTCACCAGAGGAGCTTGAGCTCACCTTTCTACATATTATTACTCTTTCCTTGCTTCTAGGTAGGAATCTCAAAGAAAAATCAGGTTTCCTTCATGTTTTTGCCTTGACCGAAATTGGCACATTATGGTGCTCTTGGTGTGACTTTGTTCTAGCTTCATTCCAAACCTTTTATGGACTAGGTGGAGTCCTCTCTTCATAGATATTCACAAACTCTCTCTCAAGATCAAGGTAAAACAAACTACATTAATGTTTTTGAACACCATGTAAACCTAGGGTTACAATGAGTTTAAGCTTGAAGCTTGCACTCATTGCATTTCTTGTATATTGTTAGTAGTGGACAAGGATCAATACCTTACCGGCTTTATAAGGAAACAAGAAGAAGTTTGAGTGGAAAAGAGGTACATATATAAACCTAGGGTATAATCCTTAGGAGAAGTGAGCTATACTGCTTTGTTAAAATGATTCTAGGCCAAAGGAATGACCTATGAAATGCTCTCAAGGAGTTTATTAAGGGCATATGTATTGTTGGTGTAATTGCAGGTCAAGCATTATTTATGTGGGAAATTCAGTGTTTAAAGATATGCAATTTAAGGGCCTAAGAGCCATGTTATTTAGGGCCTAAGTGCCAAGCAATTAAGCTTATGCACTATATTGTGACGTAGTGCTAACATGTGTGAAGTTTGCGTATAAAATGTTTGATGGATTTTAGGTGTTCTTGAATGAAATAAGGTAAAAACTAAGTGTTTGGAATTGAGTAGATACAAGAGAAGCTATGGCCAAATTTGGAAATGTGTAAGAATTCTAAGTTTTTAAGTAAGTTTTGGTGAACTAGGAAGTGTTAAGGTGAACAGATGTTTTACTTGGGAAGAAAACATGTATTTAAGGGTGATTTAGAGTGATACAAGATTTAGGTGTTATCTTGGAAGTTCAGGAATTCAATGTCTGTTTCTGAGAATGTATTTAAGCGCTTTGGAGAAGCTTTGTGTTTAAGGTTAGGAATGTTGAGTACAAGGAAGAAAGTGATGTATAGGTAAGATGTGAAAAGGAGCATTTAGTTAGTAAGAAAGAAGTTTGAGAGATGATGTTAAGGTGTAGGAAACACCTTGGTATAGTGGTCTTATCGTGAAATACCACTTAGAAATCTTAAGGAGGGAAAAATTCCAAGGGATAAGAATTGTAAGAATTTGTGAATGATAAGATGGTTTTGTGTGTGATTTAAAGAGTTTAGTACATGGCTAAAGATGGGTTGAAGTGCCCAAATGAGGTTAGGACTTATGGATATATGAGGTGAATTTGAGTCAAATGGGCAATGGAAAATAAAGGTCTGGGGCAGACCGACCTTGCGACCGAACTTGCCAAGGTCGGTCGAGCCAGATTACCCTGCGAGAATTAGTTTCTGGAATGGACCGACCTTGGGGCCGAGACTTGCAAGGTCGGTCGGGCTTGTATTTTGTGTACGGATTAAGTTTCTGGAATCGACCGACATGGGACCGGACTGGCAAGTTCGGTCGGGCTGAATTTCAAAGGGAAGAAACTCTCGGAATGGACCGAACATGCGACCGAACTTACAAGGTCGGTCGGAGTAGAAATTTTGACGGTAAAGTGTTCTGGAATGGACCGACCTTGTGCAAGTCGGTCGGTAATAGGGTCGGACCAAAAATGTTGTTTATGGTTATAAAATGAATGTAATGATGGGGATGATTAGTCATGATGTTGTAGGTTGTTTAAGACATGTTAGGTGAGATATGACACTTTAGGGGGGAAAAGATGTATTAAATGTAAAAGTAAAACAAGTTAAAAAGCTATAAGCATTAGACATAAATAATCATGCTACCCCGATGATTAATAAAAGTCCATGTAATGTTACAGTTGTTCGAGAATTGCTCGAGGAACATAAGTGGACGTGGTAAATTGACTCCGGTGACAGGTATGGTTTTCTTTGCAACCTGTCCTACCGGATTACACCGGCTTGTATGCAATGGTTTTTCTGTTTGCCACGTTGTAAGATAATACGTGTAATGAGTTTACAGTAATTCATATATGTGACGTGTCTAATTCCGATACCATTTAACCTCGGCAGTTAACCTTAGTTAACTGAGTCTAGGATCACATGAGAGCGGTATTCGGATTAAACGACCGAACCATGGGGCGTTCTAACCACGGCTATGCGGAGTTGATTAGTGACTTGTGTAGGTGAATGTAGGGATTCCATGTATGTTTAACTCAGTTGTAATACTGTATTGTTGTGTGGATGTGATAGACTCCATAATGGGGTTCTAACTAATATTTAATAGTAAGTATGACTACCAGTGGTGAGGATCCGGTTTTGGCCGGGTCGCGGTTGTTTGGGAGTGGGTATCCTTCTTAGCTTTACCCTCGCCTCTGTTATGGTTGTTCCCTCACGGGTTATGAACTCCCATTAGCTTACTCCAAAGCTTAGCTATCTGACTTATGATCGGTTTATGGGGAACATGGTTTGTGTGGTGTGTTCCCGGGCCTCCAACCCAACCATCTTACTTACGTTACTCTCCGACTATTAGGACGGTAATGAGTTTGTTATTGTATAACGAGCTTAACCATGAGGGTGACACCATTCTCTAGGCTCACCAGTGAATTAACTATGCTTGGGTCGGTTCCTAAGTGGACCGTTCCCGTTATGTTTTGTGATGTTATTGTGAATGCATTCCTATTGCGATGTTTGTATCATTGCACATCGAACGTGAAAGTGTTGTTATGTTTTGTTATGTGAGGGGTGTTATATGTGTAAGATATGGAGTGTGTGGATCAGGAAATGAATCCCGTTTTGTGATTATAGAGGCGTTTAAGGATAACCCGAATTTAGGGTAAGTGTCGTCTATTAAGGAAGTAGCTCATGGAGGAGGAACACTCTATGGATAATGAATACCAGTGACTTATCAAGTAAGGATGTATTATCCGTTTGTTGAGCCCATTGAGGCGAAATGTTATGTGTTGTGTGTTTACAGTTGCATGCATGATTTAAATATAATCAATCGCATGCTAAGACGACATTAGTTGTGCGTGGCCCGGTAGCATGTGGGCTGCGGGTACCATACCAGAAAAGGTGCTGAGCCCCTTGGGGGCCACCCATTTTCTCTTCTTTTCCTATTTCAGGTACAGAGAGCTGGAAGCCGTTCGAGAGTAGGCGGGGTAGTCGTTGTACTGTAATCATTTAAACTGTTATGCTGTAGGTGTAGTAAGTACGAATTGTTATCGGCATTAGTTTGTGAATACTCGGTACAATTGGAAGGTGTATGTTGTTTCTATTGTTAATGGAAGGGTCAATAACGTGTAGTCGCTCGGGAATCTAGTCCATCAGACCGGTACAATGTTTATGTAATAGCCTTGTTAGCCACGTGGGTGGTTAACGGCGTGTAACACCAACGAGTTAAGTAATGTGTAGTAGTAAATTTTCCGCTGCAGAATGTTGTTACGTGGTTGTTGTTGGCTGGGGTGTTACATTCTTTGTACTGTGTATTAGCCTGGTCGACTTCCCACCAATACGGCTCTCGATTTGATTGTTGAGGTGGTTGATAATCCTTGACCAACCTTCGATATGAGGACATCTCCTCTTGCATGTGCGTCCATTCCAAATCAATCAACATCTTCTCACCTCATCGTAGCCGCTCTCCATAATCAGTAACTATCCTACAAAAACAAAAATAAAAATTCCAAGTAGAATAGAACTAAAAATAGAAAATAAACACAAAAATAAGAATTAACTAAATCGAAAAACAAATAAGAAATAAAACAGAAATACAAGAAAATTGCTAAAAGAAATAAGTAAGTAAAATTAAATAAAATTAAATGAAGTGAATAAAAAGATGAAATAAAAGAAAAACTAAACAAAATTAAATTACTGGAATTTAAATGACAAGGAATTTAATGACAATGGAATTTAAATGACAATAAAATAAAGAACTGAATTTAAATGACAATTAAAATAAAGAACTAAATTTAATTGGCTGAAATTTAAATGATAGAAAATTTAAATGACAGAATTTAAATGACAGAGAAATTAGATTACTGAAATTTAAATGTTAAGAATTAGATTGCTGAAATTTAAATGTTAGAAATTAGATTGCTGAAATTTAAATGTTAGAAGTTAGATTGCTGAAATTTAAAGGACAATGGAAACTTAAATAACTGGGAAATAAATGACAGGAATTTTTAAATGACTGGGAAAGTAAATGACTGTAAGTAATACGATATTTAAATTGCTAGAAAGATTAAATAACAAAAATAGAAACAAAAATTAAAGAGTAGTAAAAGCTAAACAGAAAACTCAATAAAATTAAAAACTATCAATTAACCGTGCTGGAGGTCCCCGACAACGGTGCCAAAAACTTGTTGGAGAAATATGTGACTACTTCTACAACTTAGGCAGTGTACCTATCGTTTTGCGGAATAGTGGATTTATGGGTTGTCGTACTCTTGGGGACCACGCTGTGGATAACTGATAGTGTAGTAAATTGACTGAGATTTCTAGTAAACAAATTTTATCATCTTTGGAAGAGTAATATTAAAAGCTAACTCATAAGACAATAATAAAAACAATTAATCAAAACAGAATAGAAATAAAAATTGTAAATCTTTTTATGTTTTTAAATAAGCATCCTGGGTTGTTCTGCTCACCTATTTTATCCAATTATATCAACATAAACTTCCCCACTTTAGCAATAAACTCAGGAATCTTAATTAGTTCATTGACCGGTTTTGTACAATAAACCCAGATTAACTTAAACAACAAGCCGCAATTCTTGCCCAAGTCATTATAATTTAATCGCTTAATTACCAATTCCTATTGGAGACAGATTAACCTATAGGCGAGTCACGCTTCTAGTCGTTAACCCGTTTTGACTTCCTATGTCTAGAACCTTGTCTCAGCATCATTTTAACAAGAGAACTACAAATATCACTTTAATAATTGTACAAGAAGATTAAAGCGCATTACGGACAAGAATCAAAATACTGCTTAGATAAATTATAGTGGAAAGTTTATTAACACAATTATATAAAATAGGCTCGCTTCCAAACCCAGGAAGCTAAGTTTATTACTCAGACATTAACAAGGATGAAAATAAAATAAAGATAGAAATAGCCATTATTTTGGAGACTGCCGGAGGAAACAGGACTGCGATTCGCTCTTGCTCCAGCTGCTTCTCTTCTCTTCTTTTAATCCTGGTTTTGTCGAGTGGTGGAATGAAGAATGAAAATAAAATGGAGAAGTAGGGGATAAGAGGATGGAATGGATCGTAGGTGTGGTGTTCGATTCTGTTGTGAGCGATGGATGATGGTTTCATGAACTTCGATGAACTTTGGATTTCGGAAGGGTTGATCTTTTTGAGCAGGAGGAGCGTGGGTTTTTTTATAGAAGAAAGAAAGAGGAAGAAGACAGAGCTGGAACAACGCGTGAGGGATTTACAGAGTGGAGTGGGGCGGCGCCTGATATCGCTGATGGAGTAGATGGATGTGTCTGTAGGCGCCGCAAAGGAAGAAGCAATTGGGGAAGACAGCACCGAAGGAAATCAGTTGCGTCAATTTCAGGATCTGGTTGCATTTAATTTCTGTCCATGCTTTTTTCATCGGACATGTTTATCTCTTGTCCGACCATTTTTGAGCGGACATATTGTGTCTTCTATTTGCTGTCCGGCCAAATATCCATGGACATCTCACAAGCTTCTCTATTCTTGTCCGGTCTTTTTTCCACGGTAAGCTTGTGCCTTGTCCGCCCTTATTTCCACGGACAGAACTTCTGTCCTTCTCTGTCTTGTCCGGCCTTTTCTCATCGGACAGGCCACGAACTCAATTTTGCCGCGTCCGAACCTGTGTCCGGACCAGCCTGGTTCAGACACTTCGATTTTATGCGGAGAAATAAGTCCTTGTTTGTGTCCGCCCTTATTTACCCCGACATACCACAGACGTCCCATTTGACCTGTTCCAACCACTGTCCGGACCAGACTGGTTCGGACGAAAATTGGTTTGCTTCTAAAATATTCGTTTCAGCTCCGATTTAAGATCCGTTTGCGCCTATGCGTTCGTCTCTTCGTCTACTTTGCTCCTAGCTTGGTTTTCCTCATGTTTAACCAATAAATTTATTAGATAACCAATAAAACATAAACTAGAGGAAAATTAACCAAAGTGGAGAAATGAGCAAGAAAAGTGCTAATATAATATATGAAACACACCCATAAAACATGCTCATTTGGACACTTATCACTCCACCCCTCTGTAACACCTCAACTCATAAACTGACGATAACTTATAAAACTCCAATTACTTTCATTAACATTGCTGCGGAATTTCCTACAACAGTTGGTGTTACCGCCGTTAGTCACCCACGTGACTAACTAGGCATACTAAATTCTCCAAGATCTAGCTACGGTATGATGGACCCGAATATACCGAACATTAGTACTTACAAGTCTTAACCAAATACATACACAATTTCAAGTACCTTTCCTCTTATACAACTTACTAACATAGACTACCATACGAGTGTACATGCACAACTCGTAGGTCAAATTTAAACCCGTATTTGTTTACCCCTTCCTATTCTCAAGCCGGGTCATCTGCTGCTTCTTACCTGCAAAATAAAATGAATGCCCCTAGGGGCTCAACACCTTTGCTGGTACGGTTAACGTGTAGCCCCCTAGCTAACGGGGCTACGCACGACTATTTTGTCGTATACATGCGATTGATTATTTATACAACAATAATAAAAAGTATAATAAAACACAACACAAATCATGTGACAATCACAACTCAAACATATTGAACGACTTAATAAGCGTTTCTTAAGTAAGTGAGTCAGTTTGTTTAACTCCTTAAATTAAGAATTCTCTTATTCTCATGTCCTTTCTTATCTTAGTGTCCCAAATGTTCTTTAATTAGAATTGGCTGTTCCATAACTCAATGTTTATCATTGTCGGGTCAAAAGTAACCCTAGCCAATGAGTTATCAACTTCATTGGGTTAAATAAGCATTATTTCTTAATTTGGGATTTAGGAGATCCCACTGCACCATCTTAATCTTGCCTCCCACCTTGAACCGTAATCCAAGGTGGCCGAGTCTATTTATCGACTCTAGGCGACAAGTCCGAGGACAAGTCTCAATGGAGGATGGATCTGATAAAGATACCGACCTCCTACTTCAACATGCATGACCGAAGTCAGTCCCGGATTCCTCACCCCCCAAGTTCCAGTTAGAAGAAGTCTCAACGACAATTTTCGTTAGTTAAACCTCTTTCGGTAACTAACAAACCAATATTAAGGAGTGTTCCTTGTTCTCATACAATTCTTTACTAAACATTGTTAGTAAGTTCTCAAGGTAAGTTGTGTTAGTTTCATACAACACACAACAATACAATAAACCGGATGCATGCTTTATCTTGTTTAGTCGGAACACATAAAAAAATACCAGACAAGCCGAGGGACACCTCGTTAGCAAGCAAGCTACAAGAAAACCATACCGTTCACCGTTGACGTCGGTTGTCTATTCTCCTCCGGAGTTCCACTTACTCAAACCCTAAAACATTCATCCAATCGGGCGGTTAATTACTTTCAATTAACCTAACTCGTATCATCACTAACGATTTCCGATTAATAACCTCTAAGTCATTGTAGTTTAAACTTAACCACTTGAGTCATTTACTTCTCATTATTTCTTAGATCCTTATATGCATATATTTCTCACCATCATTATTCTCTCAATGGTTTACTACTAATGTCACATTTTTTTATAAGGCCGACCAACCCACCCTGGGTCGGTCGGATGTAGAGACATCCGGGTTTAACAGTTTTCGCTCGACCGACCCAGCCAGGGTCGGTCCCTTGGGTCGGTCGGATGCAGAAGACATCCGGGTTGGGTAATTTCAGCCCGACCGACCCAACCTGGGTTGGTCCCCTGGGTCGGTCGACTGCAGACTCATTTCCAAAAGTGTTCACTTTACTCCAATCTTTTCCACATGTGTCCTAGTATGTTTTAACATCATTTGGCACTTTAAAATCCTCTTAAATCATCCACAAATCTCATACTCAACTCCTTGATCATTGTACTCTATTTCTCATTAATTCTTTAACACTTGCACTTAGTTTCTCAAACTTCCAAAATATGCATTTTGCTTACAATCTTAACTTTCCCTAATGTTTTCTTACAACCACCTTGACCACACCTAATGCATTATTAATCATCCTCATCTCCTTAACTCAAACTTCTCAAGGTTCCCAAGGTTATATTGCATCTCCATGCACAATTTCCTCTCCTTTCCATTTAATACTCATCATTCCCCAACTTGTATATATATATATATATATATATATGCATCCCTAATCATACTCTTAACACTTTCCATCTTTTCCTCATTTACCTTAACCATTCTAAATCCTTCATAGACATTTCAATCTCCTTTACTCAATTTACTCACCATTCTCATGGTTATACACTTTTATACATTCCTAGTCATTCCCTTGACAAGTCACAACATTCTCTTATAGTTTTCACCTCCATCACCCAAGTCCACCCATTACTATCAAGGTTATCCTTATTAATTCACTACTAGACAATCTCTTAATATCACACAACATTTTTCCTCAAACTTCACATTAATCTTAGCAATCCTTCCCTTGTAGTTTAAAGGTGATTATCACTCCCATTAGACTGCTAATCCCTCCTAGACAACTCCTAGACAACTCTAGGTAATTCTAATCCTTAAGAACACCTTAGTTCATTTACTTCCACCAATTTATCTCTTAAGGACTCCTAGTAAGTTCTAGGTCATAGTAATTCACTACAACACTTTAAACACTTGGTTTCTACTCAAATTTTGCCATAACTTCGCTAGTATATTATCTTGCCCATATGCATAGTCTTTCTCCTCTAATCAACACAAATTAACTAAATCCTTAATGGATGTTATCAAAACACCAATTGCACTTAAACACATCAATCAACAATACATTGCATTAATCGTAAATTGCATAGCACTAAGGCTCTTAAATGACATGAACTAAACAGTGAATTTCCCACATTTAGAGCTTTCAACCTGAATTTACACAACATCAATCTCATAGCAATTAGAGATGTTCTTATAACTCACCTTATGACCATTTTACCAACTCATTTACCATTGGCTCCTTAATCACAAGTTCATAAGCTTGTTCATATCCTCTTCCTAGGTTATATAAACCATATTGTAATGTAAGCTTTAGGCTACATTTGGTACCTATCTAAGCATCATTCCCTTAAGACCCTAAATTACATTAAGGTAAGCAATTTACTTTATGTTTCAAGCCTTTTTCTTTCTCTATTCCTTTGGTTTTCTTGACTGAATTTCGACAAGGACTTTTAGTTCCCTTGCTAATCTTCTAATCAACATTCAAATAAGATAATGAGTGCTAAGGAATCTACCTAGACTCATGGAATTTACTCTTAGGTTACAAAGGAGTGTTTAATGCATTAAAATGGATGATTATCTTTGGAGTCTTAAAATAGAATTTGGTAAGGAATCAAAGGAATACCTCCACTAGCCTCTTGGAGATTGAAACAAAGCTAATTCAAGGAGTAAAACAAGACCCCATGAGAAGTCATTTTCGGACATGCACAAAAAATGGAGAAAACCTTGGATTTTTCAAGCTTTTCTTACCTTGAATGAAAGGAGATGTAATGGAGCTCTAGAAACTGAACTTTTCTCTTAAAATGGAGCTCCTCAAATGGAGTCCAACTTGAGCTTTTTGAGATTTGAAAGGACCAAAGGCAAGGTCTTGCTCCAACTAGCAATAATCTAAGCTTAGTTTTTGATTTGGAGCTATATAGCAACTTCGGTGAGCAAGACAAGATGGAGAAGGATGGAGGCTGGAACTTACGTGAAAGGAGAAGAATAGAATGAAGAAAACCGGTGGTGAAGGGAAGGAATTAAGAGAAGAGAGGTAACTAATGTAAGATATTTCCTTATAAAGGTGAATAGTTATTTCCTTATCTTTCCCTCTTCTTTTCTAATTGCTGGCATATGGTGATGACTCACCCATTTAAAAACTGGCCCCTCCCTCTTCTTAGGTATTTATGGACTTAATTTGACCATTGACTAATCAAAGTTGACTTAAAGCTTAATTGGGCATTATTTGGTCACTATTCATAATTAGTGCACAAATTTGTGAAATTTTTGGTTTCTCATTGATTTAGGCTTCCTAATGTGATACTAAATAGTGCACATGTTGATTAAGGTATAATCTTGATCATTTAGCCACTCAAAACCCATTTCTAAGACAATTTTTCAAAAATGTGCTTTAAGGCTCCTTAAAGCATAATTTATGTTTTAACTTGTTTTTGAGCTTGGTTTTCTTTGGTAATTGATTTAACATGTCCATTAGCATGTTAATAAGGTCTAAGATTGACCTTTGGGTCCTAATCAAGGTTACACCAAGTCTAGAGCAAGTATTTTCTTAAATTGACTTTATGATGTTTTCTTGTGTTTTCTTTGGTTTAAATTGTCTACCAATGTTTCTAAGGCATGTTTTAGCCTTATTACATCATAACTTGATGTTTGATTACCATAATTAGGTTTGGGGTATTTCAATCTACCCCCCTTAAATGAACTTTGTCCCCAAAGTTCCCATGCATCCTGTACCATAGAATACACGGATAATCTCATACCATAGATCATACAAATCATGTTTATATATATAATCTTACGGTCTCATTAGGTCTATCATATACTTATACTCAACTACCACACAACATGTTTTAGCATGTATAACACTTAAAATTCCCTTTGTTGCATCCTCCCCATGTCACCGGTCAGAAGACGAAAGGCTCACAGGTCCTCGGCTTCATGAGCGAGTAATGCAAGATATCACCCACAGTACCGACTATTAGACGCTTACACTCTCTGGTCCGCGGTCCTTTGGAAGATTAAAACAATCAGATAACTTTTGTCGTATTCTCTCATGTCACCGGTCCGAAGACAAAGACACATTCATCCTCGTTTTCATGAGCAAGAATACAAAACCACTCTGTTCTCCCCATGTCACGGTCTGAAGAAAAAGGCACATGCATCCTCGACTTCATGGGCAAGACTCAGTAAAAAGGAAATCCTTTTTACGAGGTCTGGTAAGGAATAATTCCTCTATTTGAAAATACAATGAACTCCAATTCCTCTTTTATGCTAATGCATCTATTCTTAACGTGATTAATTGCGACCACTGTAGGGAGTTTCAGAAATCATCCAACCCTGATGTGATCAGCATCAGTGTTGAACTATCCTTCCACCCCAATTTGTGTTTGGTTTCCCTTTATCCCTAGGAAATCAAGTTTCACCTCCCACGTCAATTTCAAACATCAAATAATTCACTCATTTCCAAATTTTCTATATTTTAGCCATTCTAGTCATAATCATACATCTCCAAAATGTGGGCTCAGTCCATCAATCATTCTTAGTTCACCTCTCAGCAATTACCTAGGGAATTTGATTCCTACTATGTTCTACATCGGTTTCATACCGATTCTTACCTCATAACTCATATCTCATACATTACCTTATTCATATCTCGTATATTACCTTATCCGGTCTCATATAAATATATACCGTAGGGATTCTAATTCCCCTGAAGTCTCTCTAATCCTCTTCACTTGTTTTCACACACCGAAGCTAACAAGGTAGGTACTTAATACGTATGGTATTCGCATCTTCTGTGCGTAATGACCATAATTAATCTCAGAATGTATACATATGTATTAAAACAACTTATTTTGTGCTATGCGCACCGTAGTTTATGTACTTAGTATATAAACATACGCTAAGCGGTTTTTCGCTCTACCCCCCTTAAAATGGATTACGCCCACGTAATCAACATTACATTCCTTGAACATAGGTTCAAGATGTCTAGGTCTTATGGAGCATTCTGGCTTTCATGTAGTCTATCTCACATTATGATCCGATCAGAGGGTCTTAACCATGTTGATGGCTTAGTCTCTGTATCAAGGATTCTTATCGGTATTTATACCAATCTCTCAACTTGGTTTGGTCTAGCCTCTAATGCTACAAGGTATTTGGTGGATGAGCCATGTATTTATTCAACTGGAAGATGTGAGATACATCCTTCCTTTTTCCGTTGATTAGGTATGTCAACCTTTAAGGTACCAGTCTACTAGCTTCTACTGCGCGACTCTGATAATCTTAGGGCTTAGTTTGCTCATCTTATCCTTTTTAATGTATTATATATCCTTCTGCATCCTTATAGTTTAGGAACAAGGTCTCTCAATGGACACGTGGTATCTTTATTTATACCCGGCCTTAATGAGTTATAGTTTGTCTATTCCATTTTCAATGAAGACTTAATGTTCATGTTCTTAGTGTTCTCTCAAGTGTCTAAATTTCTCTTTCCCACTGGCCTTTGGTCTGAGGATGATGCTTAATTTGAAACTACTGTTTAGTGCTTATTGCCCTTAATAGTTTTATCTAAAGTTTATAGACATATCAGATGTTGTGCTTAACAATCCGTGCTCTTCGCACTTCATAATGCTTAATTATTTTCCGTTTGGAATGAGTTCTTTGATTCCTTTTGTGTCGTTGGCTTAAGTGTGATCTTTTTCTTTAACTGTTCGAGGTAATTAGCAGCTCTTGTCTGATCTTGCACTGCTGACTGTGGTACGGAGTCGACTACTTCTCGTGTTCCTTACACTACTCGTTTACATGCATGGGGTACCTTACTGATACATTACTACTTACCCGACTAACTCATAAATGAGTCTGTCAGGCCTGCAAGCCCCTGTGGAGTGCAGTCATCCCACGTCTTGTTTTAGTATACTCGTAGTGTCCGTCACACGTTTAGCTATTGCTAATTATGAAGTATTCTGTTGTCGATCTCCTCTTTCATCGTCCCTAATAACACTTATTGTTCTTCTTGAACTTAATAAAGGAAAATCCATTTACTGTGTTCTTAGATGTGATATGTTCTAGCTTCTTTCTGTATTTAGTACGGACTCAATCCTTCAGCAATTGAGGTCTCTTTCCATAGATCCTATTATCTTGTTTCTTATGTTTGATATACTAGGAATGTACTTCCAGTTCCTTAAGGAATGGACAGTGTGCTTCCTGTGAAATCTTTCCTCGTATGGTCTAGATTACTGGCGTTAATGCACAGTTCGTCTTTCATCTCATTTCCTCACTTACATGAGTTTAACTCATAGTTCTAATTGCCTTCATGTCAATATTCGACAGTTTATATATAATGGTCGCTTTGCTGCGCACCATAACTCAATTTATTAATACAGGTATTGTCTTCACGGCTTTTACTACCGTGGTAGTTTGCCTTTACTCTGTTGCCCATTGGTGGTGCAACTCCTCAATCGTTTACTCTAACGTCCTATCTCATATTCAATCTCTTCCTGGTGTAAACACATTAGGAGTTCCCTAATTTCGGGTGTATGGCGGTTACCGTACCGAGTCATAAGACCGTTATCTCTTAATATGAAGGTGTTGCGCTTCAATTTCGGGTTCGCAAGTAGGTTAGTCTCTCCCATGTTCTTCCATCCTTTATGATGTTATTTACCAAGTAATTTAACTGGTTACAGAAGAATTCATCCATTGAGTCACAAGCTCTTCTGAGCGTTGGTCACTAGACGTGCCATGTTGCGCAGTCACAACATTTATCTCTGACGATTACTGATTCCTAAATCCTGGGTGTTGGTTATACGGTATATCTATGCAGTCTTCTTATATATATGTAACTGGAGTGTTCTAAAGAAACTTCAAGGTTTACGGTTTCCGTTCTCTAATAAAAGTATTATATCTCTAATAAGTGGAAGCCCATTAGGAAGGGTTTATTCCCACTCAAAGGCCCCACAACAAGGAGAGGTATCCCCACCCTAAAAGGAGTGGTTTGTTCTTCGCCCCCGTCTATTGTATCATCTCTATATTCTCACTGGTGCTCATTTGGTAATTCCTCCACAATTAAGTTATAGGTTTGTAACTGATTGTATCTACACATTATAGTTTGTTCATGGCTTAAACAAGCCCTCTTATCCCTTCATGCGCCTCGGCTCTGATGTGGTTAACATCCTTAGCTCGTAGGCTCTTAGTGCTTAATCTTCCTAAGTGAGAGTCGGTGCTCGATTCACTGCTGTACTCTTTCTCATCTATAGGTTATCCTCATAAGCTCATGGTTCTTTAAATTTTCTCAACCGTTAGGTTACATCTTAGACATAGTATTGGATTTCATGGCAAATTGCTGCATCCCGTTTCTTACTATGGTAGTTCGGTTATGTGATCTGACGTTAATCAGTGGCTGTGACAATACCCCCGCTCTTATTCTTCCATCTTTAGCAATTAGTATTGGTTCGTATTAGGCACATGCCTTATGGTGTCTATGTTGGATATTTATCCTGGCTATCATGTGCTTCTATTTCAACGTTTCGTTTCAACATTCGTTGACTACGCCACCCATCAATGATTAATCATACTTGGGTGTTAACGAGTTAGGCAAACAATACTAACCATCATTCATGGGTTTCGTTCGGCTCAACTATACCAATCTGTGGTGTAGTCCTCTGAGCTTCCCTCTTTCGGGATTATATGTCTTTTATAGGTCATTGTTAAATTTGTTTTCTCTGATTCTGTTTCTGGGGTTTACCGACATCTTCAATGAAGAATGTTGTTAGTGGTATCCTTAGTGGTCATCCTGGGAGTTTTATCCCGTTCTTGTTGAAAGTCGTTGCATCACTATCTTCATTGTATCTCGGAATACATTTCTTGTAAGTTATTCCTTAGGTAGGGTTCTGCTCGCATCGTTGAGCGATCTCTTAGGTTCTTTGGTTTGAGGCTCGAGATTGGTATTCTTACCTGTTGTGTCGGTTATTGTTGATGTAGGTTTTGCAGTTGCTGATGTTTACATCGTTTAGTGTTCTGACCAAGTCCAGCTCCCTGCAGACTGGTGTGTCGACTTAGTTCATCATGGTCAGACCGTCAGGCCTTTCCAAGGTCTCATTCTCCAGTTCTTAAGGATTTGCAATCCGGTACTAACATATATTATACCTGTAGCATTCCACTACCTTGCCATGGTGACTTCCCGTATAGCCTTATTGTGGCAGCACTTGCTATGGCAAGTGCGCCATGCAAGATGGGCTATCGGTACGGTGTACGTCGGTAGTAACACTTTCTCCTAATCTCCATGTAACTCGTAGTCCATGGGACTCTCTCTTTGCCCTTTTGTCTTAGATAACTGATCATCAAGGCAGTTTCCTTATTGCTTTGACAGTCTAGTCACTTATCGGGGTGTTCCTCCTTCTGAGGGAAGCCCTTTTTTTACTTGCTTAAGTCTTAACCCTCACTTTCGTTCCCACGCATTGGTCGTGGTTACTGAGTATTGACTCTCCTTAGGTACGACGTCGTAGTCCTATTCCAGTATATAACTTGCATGCGTTTTCATGGTCGCCTGCGCTATGTTGGTCAGGCTCTCGTAACTTCTCGAGTTGTATGGGGTTTGGAGTTCCCCGTTTCATAATAGACTTTTAGATAGTCTTTATTCTCATGTGCGGCATTATCCCGCTGTTATGCTCCTTCGGACTGCTGTCCGGCATTCCAGTCGCTTCTCTTTTCCTCTCCATTGCACTCGTAGTGTTTTCTCTCTTTATTGGTATGGCGGGGTATCTCGACTGCATAGCATGTCGACCCATATTGCCGGTAATTACCATTCCCTCCTTAATAGGATTCCGTTGGCAGCGCTTGTCTCAATGTTGCGCTCCAATTAGGGTCTTTAAGTTTTTGTAAAATGTTGTACAACGAGGTACTTCTCATATTGCATAATGCTAACTAACTGCCAGATCAGGTTTCCCCGAGTAAGAGAAGGCTTTCTTCTCTCCGGCGTTCATCCCCGTATTTCAAAGCTAGGGAAGTGGAGGGCGGTTTAGGTACTATAGGTATCCGGTAATCACCGGGAAGTCCTAACTAGCGCACCTCTCGCACTATGTCTCAACTCTTAACCCATAACTCAAATCTTAACTCGGTATTCTCCTAAGTTCGGTAATTCTAGTCATCAGAGCGTAACTACGCTCTGATACCACTTTTTGTAACACCCCAACTCATAAACTGACGATAACTCATAAACCTCCAATTACTTTCATTAACATTGCAGCGGAATTTCCTACAACAGTTGGTGTTACCGCCGTTAGTCACCCACATGTCTAACTAGGCATACTAAATTCTCCAAGATCTAGCTACAGTCTGATGGACCTGAATATACCGAACATTAGTACTTACAAGTCTTAACCAAATACATACACAATTTCAAGTACCTTTCCTCCTATACAACTTACTAACATAGACTACCATATGAGTGTACATGCACAACTCGTAGGTCAAATTTAAACCTGTATTTGTCTACCCCTTCCTACTCTCAAGCCAGGTCATCTGTTGCTTCTTACCTGCAAAATAATATGGATGCCCATAGAGGCTCAGCACCTTTGCTGGTATGGTTAACGTGTAGCCCCCAAGCTAACGGGGCTACGCACGACTATTTTGTCGTATACATGTGATTGATTATTTACACAACAATAATAAGAAGTATAATAAAACACAACGCAAATCATGTGACAATCACAGCTAAAACATATTGAACGACTTAATAAGCGTTCCTTAAGTAAGTGAGTTAGTTTGTTTAACTCCTTAAATTAAGAATTCTCTTATTCTCATGTCCATTCTTATCTCAGTGTCCCAAACGTTCTTTAATTAGAATTAGTTGTTCCTTAACTCAATGTTAATCCTTGTCGGGTCAAAAGTAACCCTAGCCAATGAGCTATCAACTCCATTGGGTTAAATAAACATTATTTCTTAAATTTGGGATTTAGGAGATCCCACCACACCATCTTAATCTTGCCTCCCACCTTGAACCGTAATCCAAGGTGGCCAAGTCTATTTATCGACTCTAGGCGACAAGTCCGAGGACAAGTCTCAATGGAGGACGGATCTGATAAAGATACCGACCTCCTACCTCAACATGCATGACCGGAGTCAGTCCCGGATTCCTCACCCCCAAGTTCCAGTTAGTAGAAGTATCAACGACAATTTTCGTTAGTTACACCTCATTCGGTTACTAACAAACCAATATTAAGGAGTGTTCCTTGTTCTCATACAATTCTTTACTAAACATTGTTAGTAAGTTCTCAAGGTAAGTTATGTTAGTTTCATACAACACACAACAATATAATAAATCGGTTGCATGCTTTATCTTGTTTAGTCGGAACACATAAAAAAAATAGCAGACAAGCCGAGGGACACCTCGTTAGCAAGCAAGCTACAAGAAAACCATACCGTTCACCGTTGACGTCAGTTGTCTATTCTCCTCCAGAGTTCCATTTACTCAAACCCTAAAACATTCATCCAATCAGGTGGTTAATTACTTTCAATTAACCTAACTCGTATCATCACTAACGATTTCCGATTAATAACCTCTAAGTCATTGTAGTTTAAACTTAACCACTTGAGTCATTTACTTCTCATTATTTCTTAGATCCTTATATGCATATATTTCTCAACATCATTACTCTCTCAATGGTTTACTACTAATGCCACATTTTTTTATAAGGCCCGACCGACCCTCCCTGGGTCAGTCGGATGCAGATACATCCGGGTTTAACAGTTTTAGCTTGACCGACCCAGCCAGGGTCGGTCCCTTGGGTCGGTCGGATGCAGAAGACATCCGGGTTGGGTAATTTCAGTCCGACCAACCCAACCAGGGTCGGTCCCCTGGGTCGGTCGACTGCAGACCCATTTCCAAAAGTGTTCCCTTTACTCCAGTGTTTTCCACAAGTGTCCTAGTATGTTTTAACGCCATTTGGCACTTTAAAATTCTCTTAAATCATCCACTAATCTCATACTCAACTCCTTGATCATTGTACTCAATTTCTCATTAATTCCTTAACACTTGCACTTAGTTTCTCAAACTTCCAAAATATGCATTTTGCTTACAATCTTAACTTTCCCAAATGTTTTCTTACAACCACCTTGACCACACCTAATGCATTATTAATCATCCTCATCTCCTTAACTCAAACTTCTCAAGGTTCCCAAGGTTATATTGCATCTCCATGCACAATTTCCTCTCCTTTCCATTTACTACTCATAATTCCCAAACTTGTACATATATATGCATCCCTAATCATACTCTTAACACTTTCCATCTTTTCCTCATTTACCTTGACCATGCTAAATCATTCTTAGACATTTCCATCTACTTTACTCAATTTACTCACCATTCTCATGGTTATACACTCTTATACATTCCTAGTCATTCCCTTGACAAGTCACAACATTCTCTTATAGTTTTCACCTCCATCACCCAAGTCCACCCATTACTATCAAGGTTATCCTTATTAATTCACTACTAGACAATCTCTTAATATCACACAACATTTTCCCTCAAACTTCACATTAATCTTAGCAATCCTTCCCTTGTAGTTTAAAGGTGATTATCACTCCCATTAGACTTCTGATTCCTCCTAGACAACTCTAGGTCATTCTAATCCTCAAGAACACCTTAGTTCATTTACTTCCCCCAATTTATCTCTTAATGACTCCTAGTAAGTTCTAGGTCATAGTAATTCACTAGAACACTTTAAACACTTGGTTTCTACTCAAATTTTGCCATAACTTCTCTAGTATATTATCATGCCCATTTGCATAGTCTTTCTCCTCTAATCAACACAAGTTAACTAAATCCTTAATGGATGTTATCAAAACACCAATTGCACTTAAACACATCAATCCACAATACATTGTATTAATCTTAAATTGCATAGCACTAAGGCTCTTAAATGACCTGGCTCTTAGGCCCTTAAATGACATGGATCTTAGGCCCTTAAATGACATAAACTAAACACTGAATTTCCCACATTTAGAGCTTTCAACCTGCATTTACACAACATCAATCTCATAGCAATTAGAGATGTTCTTATAACTCACCTTATGACCATTTTACTAACTCATTTACCATTGGCTCCTTAATCAAAAGTTCATAAGCTTGTTCATATCCACTTCCTAGGTTATATAAACCATATTGTAATGTAAGCTCTAGGCTACATTTGGTACCTATCTAAGCACCATTCCCTTAAGACACTAAATTACATTAAGGCAAGCAATTTACCTTATGTTTCAAGCCTTTTTCTTTCTCTCTTCCTTTGGTTTTATTGACTGAATTTCGGCAAGGAATTTTAGTTCCCTTGCTAATCTTCTAATCAACATTCAAATAAGATAATGAGTGCTAAGGAATATACCTAGACTCATGGAATTTAATCTTAGGTTACAAAGGAGTGTTTAATGCATTAAAAATGGATGATTACCTTTGGAGTCTTAAAATAGACTTTGGTAAGGAATCAAAGGAAGACCTCTACTAGCCTCTTGGAGATTGAAACAAAGCTAATTCAAGGAGTAAAACAAGACCCCATGAGAAGTCATTTTCGGACATGCACAAAAATGAAGAAAACCTTGGATTTTTTAAGCTTTTCTTACCTTGAATGAAAGGATATGTAATGGAGCTCTAGAAACTGAACTTTTCTCTTCAAATGGAGCTCCTCCAATGGAGTCCAACTTGAGATTTTTGAGATTTGAAAGGACCAAAGGCAAGGTCTTGCTCCAACTAGCAATAATCTATGCTTAGTTTTTGATTTGGAGCTATATAGCAACTTTGGTGAGCAAGACAAGATGGAGAAGGATGGAGGCTGGAATTTACGTGAATGGAGAAGAAGAGAATGAAGAAAACCGGCAGTGAAGGGAAGGAATGAAGATAAGAGAGGAGAGAGGTAACTAATGTAAGGTATTTCCTTATAAAGGTGAATAGTTATTTCCTTATCTTTCCCTCTTCTTTTCTAATTGCTGGAATATGGTGATGACTCACCCATTTAAAAATTGGCCCCTCCCTCTTCTTAGATATTTATGGACTTAATTTGACCATTGACTAATCAAAGTTGACTTAAAGCTTAATTGGGCACTATTTGGTCACTATTCATAATTAGTGCACAAATTTGTGAAATTTTTGGTTTCTCATTGATTTAGGCTTCCTAATGTGATAATAAATAGTACACATGTTGATTAAGGTATAATCTTGATCATTTAGCCACTCAAAACCCATTTCTAAGACAATTGTTCATAAATGTGCTTTAAGGCTCCTTAAAGCATAATTTGTGTTGTAACTTGTTTTTGAGCTCTGTTTTCTTTGGTAATTGATTTAACATGTCCATTAGCATGTTAATAAGGTTTAAGAATGACCTTTGGGTCCTAATCAAGGTTACACCAAGTCTAAAGCAAGTATTTGCTTAAATTGACTTTGTGGTGTTTTCTTTGGTTTAAATTGTCTACCAATGTTTCTAAGGCATGTTTTAGCCTTATTACATCATAACTTGATGTTTAATTACAATACTTTGGTTTGGGATATTTCACCCTCACTGGCGGTAGTCCAACTAGGAAATCCATAGAGTTGGAGTCCCACTTCCATTTGGGTACCTCCAAAGGCTGCAACAGTCCTCTCATTCTCTTGTGCTCGAATTTCACCTTCTGGCAAGTGAGACATCTCGACACAAACTCTGCCACTTCTCTTTTCATCTTCATCCACCAGAAATGCTTCTTCAGATCTTTATACAATTTGTCCCCGCCTGGATGGACTGGATATGGAGTATTGTGAGCCTCCTTCATTAGTTTCTCTTTCACGTCTGCACACGCCTGAGGAACACACCACAGGCCCCTGAATCTAAGACTGGCATCGCTGAGGATCTCAAAGCCCTCTGCCTTACCATCCTTTATATTCTCCTGTATCCTTAACTTTACCTCACCAGGCTGTCCCTTGAGGATCTCCCCATAAATGTCGGAAGAGACATTCATGTGGAACAACCTCACCTCGCGATCTACACCATCTGACTCCATCACCTTCAAGTTCAGCTTCTGGAAGTCACGAACCAGTTCGTCCGGGAGAACCCAAATCGAGTTCACCGAGTGACTCCTCTTCCTGCTCAAAGAATCTGCCACAAGGTTGGACTTCGCCTCATGATACAAAATCTCTAGGTCGTAATCCTTGATCAACTTTAACCACCTTCTCTACCTCATATTCAATTCTTTCTGCGTGGGTGCTAGGTTTTGCTTGAGGACAAGCAAAATGGTAAGTCTGAGGGTGTGATGAGCGTCCAAATGAGCATGTTTTAGGGGTGTATTTCATATGTTTTATCAACACTTTTCATGCTCATTTCTTCACTCTATCTAGTTTTCCTCTAGTTTTGTGTTTTATTGATGTTTTACACAATTATTGCTGAAACATGAGGAATAACATAGCTAGGAATTAAGTAGATGAAAAGACAAACGTGTGGGCACAAATGGATCCAAAATCAGAGCTAAAACAAAGAAGGTACAACGTTTTAAAGTCTAGCCTGCCCACAGGACCGACCCAAGTGGGTCGATCGGACTTTTTTTGGAATCTACTGGGTTTGACCAACCCAGACAACCTCCCCAGGTGGGTCGGTCGTAACCTACTGAAATCGACCGACCCAGGGACCGACCCAGATGGGTCGTCGGGCAAAAATTCATGCACGTGATGTCGTCTTCTCCCAGAGGCAACCGACCCACGGGACTGATCAGGCTAAAAATTTGCCCAGAATCGTGATTTTAAAAGGGAAAAAGAAGAGGAAAGATAGGGAGTTTGAAACCAGATGAGGGGCGACGCTAAAGGAAGAAAAAGAGGGGGGAAAAGAGGAAGCAGAAGAAGAGAAGAAGGAGAGAAGGAAGACCCACCTCTATTGAAGCTTCCAAGCTCCATTAATGGTCATTTCTTACTCTCTCTCGCTCCTTTAATCTCTAATGATTATTTGAACTCTTGTATACCTTGGGATGGGGTTTCTCCCCAAAATCCCCAAATTAATTTTGTAAAGCTAATTCATATTTTGTAGTTGTTTTCTTCTCATCAATGCTTAATTAATGCTTTAGATTTGATCTCCTACTACATTTATTGTGATTCCTTGCAAAATTATGTTGTGAGCTTGGGATTAGACAAATTGGGGACGAACCCTAACTTTCATTTCTCTAAATTAGGGAGTGGAACTTTAGGGCTATTGTTAGGAGCTTGAAATTAATGCTCTAATAGACATCTTAGTGAGATTTGATTAGTCCACGATTTGGAGAATCTTTACATTAGCTCTTATAGACATCTTAGTGAGGTAGAAATGAGAGCATATTTGAGTGATTTAGGAGATTCCCACTATCCTAAGGTATACATCTATCTTTGATTAGTTAGTTTTCCTTTATTGTTTCTCTTTAATTTTTTAATTCAACCAAAAACCCAAAAAAAAGCCAATTTACATTTAAGCACTTTTGTATATATCTTCTTGCACATTTACTAAGCTTATAATTAATTAGATAGTTACAAAGTCCCTGTGGATACGACCTTGTTGAGCTACAACGACTGGGTTCACTACCCATTAGTTAGCAAGATAGTTTCACTACTATTTTTCTCAACAACCCTATGAAACTAGCAAGCACTCCTGACGCGTCCCTGACGTGTCGTAGAAGTATCGTGGACTTAAATAAAACCTTTATAGTTAGGGAAAGACAAGAGATAAACTTAAACTGGAAACTCCATTTCGATTGAGAATTTACACACAAGAAATTCACTCAATCTCTCTCACCCCACACACGGACTCCCGGGACAGTTTCGACTTTACCCCTAAAGTCCTTAACCCTCTCCTAACTATCGGCCTACGGTTCACCGATCGCTCCCCGACCTGACGGTCTATCAAATACAAAGTGTTGATACACAACACCAGTCCTAACCAGCTCACTAACTCTCTAGCCCGTACACTCTTAAGTCTGATCCACACTTGCCCAGATAATCTCTATCTTTTTCTCTCTAGTACAGGCTTACTTGCATACGAAATAACTGCAAGTATATATACGGTTAGTTAGGGTGTAACTGCCGTCCTATAAATCCCTAGACTCTAGGGGTCGACTTCAGCTTCTATTATTCACATAACAACCACACTAGACTTGCAGAAAGTCTTCAACTTGATCTGAAGGTGTTTGGACTATGTGTTGCCTTACGGTTAGTCATGCTGGCGGCAACCCTCTCTATTGGTCAAGCACCACTTGTGTGCCCCACTTGCCTGATTCTGTCTGGCTCATTAAATGCTCATTAAATGCTCCTTTAGTCTTCATTACGGCTATGCAATTGTTCTGATAAGTAGCCCTTTACTTATCTTGTCCATTTGCACATTAATGAGTTGTGTTCTTGTCGTGTGCTAGTTGATTATGTGGGTATATGAGTCTGTCTGAATATGTCGATCCTCTTGCAGTTATTTGATTTTCTTCTAAGCATGAGAGATATCTTCGTGCGGTGTCTGACTTGCTGTATGCGCTAGAAGTTCTAGCGTGAGCTCTCCCAGACAGGTGCCCGACCGGTTGGGCACATGTCGTGAACCGAGTGCGCTTGCAACCTTGCGTGCTAAGCCACTCTTTTACCTGTCTCTCTGAATCATGAATCTTGACAAACATATTAGATAGACAACACAAGGTTTGCTATCATCAAAACTAAAGGATCTTGACTTAACAATTTTCCCCTTTTTGATGATGGCAAGCTATACAAAATTATATGTACTTGGCAATTTAAAAATCCGAGAAATCCCCCCTATAAAGGATTCCCCCTAAGTTTGTTAAGGGTTAAAAGATTAACTTGAGCAAACAAAAGATAAAAGATGACAACTTTTATTTATACTATAACCCTAGGTAGAAAGTTCTTCACTAAGATATTGCCTGACACAAGGAAAACAGTTATACTATCACAATTACATATCTTTTCTTTCCCCCTTTGCCATACAGCAAAAATAGGAAGCAACTACACAACTTAAGATACTGTAAAGGCCATAACATTCCATAGAATATAAACTACAAGTATGATCGAGATATTCTAGATAGAGTGACGTGTCTGGAGATCCCATTCAATATCATCTAGGCCAAAGGGTTCATCCTCCGAAAAAGAAACTTTTATCCAAGGTTGTTTGGCTGTGGTAGTATTGAACAAAGGTGATTCAGCTGTGGTGGAAAGGTCTTACTCATCATAAACTACTGTGAACTCCATGCAGTGTGGAGATCGTGTGTGTGATTGAGTGACACTTGAGGTGATAGACCAAGCTGAAAGTGAGTCGGAGACTGGTTGAACATAGCTTTGGGCGACGTATTTCTTTGATTGTTTAGTGAACATAAACTTGCGAATGGTGGACTGAACTGTTTACTCATTTGAGCTCGATGAGCTTTGTGGAATTTGAGCCATTTCGTGAGATGTGTAACAATGATTGTGAGTGGCAAATGAAGTGCGCAAGTATTTATATACACCAGAGGATATACTCAATGACTGATCAGTGAAAGGTAATAAATGAGGTGCTACGTCTTGTGGGCTATGTTTGTAGGCTTTTTAGGTGTCAAGTTTGGCGATTGGATTAGTGGAATGGATGGGACTAAATATCTCAGATCAATTTGCAATTTTTAATCAAGGAAGAAGCAGCCAATACATTAAATTATTTCGTAACCAATGATAATCATTCAAGTTGACAAGAAACAGTTGCATTTTCATTTATATCAAAAGGCTTACTCAAAAATAGATAGTCAATGTCGAACAAAAATACTAATGGAAAAACAAAATTTAATCTTAATGCTAGCTCTCACGGTTATCACTCATGTCTCTAAGAGACAAAGAGCATTCAGGCTATGTGGGAATCTATAAAGTCTATTGCTCCTTGAACCATGTGATGAACACTTGGTTCAGTGGAGCATGCACAACAGTGAGAGTAACTCTCACCCTCTTTAGAACCTCCCTAGCTGAAGTATCCAGACTGGTCCCCGACGTGTCGTGGACCGGTGAGAGACTTCTATTCCTCTTCAGAGCAAATGTCCTGGCTAGTGGTCTGGGCTCTGACCTTGAGTCTTCACTCTTGGTTGGTTTTTGAGTGACCATGAGCTTGTCCCTCTTAGTTTTTATTCCCATTTTGGACAACATCTCTGAACAGATGCTGTCCTGAGCGGTGCGCGAGCATTCGTGGAACCCGTCGGTGTCTACTCCAAATTCTTCTAGCGCCTGGTCACCACTCCTCCGTGCACCAGACCTTGGTTCACGTGTTGACTCTCCACTATTGTAAGCAGGATCATTGCAGGGAGATCGATCTTTTCCTTGGTCTTCAGCGCGTATAGTAGCCTAACATCCCTGGCATTGGCTATGTGAGTGTGCTGATTTCTAGGGGTGATGTTGTGGGTGAGGATACTAAAGAGTACCCTGTCGGGGATGGACATCTCTATAGCGTTAAAGTTCTTCATCGTGGCCCCTTTGTTGAGTAGCTGGACCATTTTTCCTCCTTGGTGTCCTAAGTCATTCCAAGTGGTTTCTTTTGGAACCACCAGTCCTTTTGGTTCCAAACCAAAAGTCTAGTAGATCCAAGACTTGGTGATGTTGATGGTGATGCCTTGGACCGTGGAGATGAGGTAGTCGTCATCATCATCACTCTGGAGCGGTCCAAGATGTCTCATGTGCTCCTTGAGCAACTCAGTGTAGACATCGATGGGCTCCTGAAAGAATTCAACCCATCCTTGAAATTCCAGCAGCTCCTGGATCTTTCCAAGACCCATCTTCTTCATCCAATCCAAGTCCAACGTCTTGGGTAAGACGGGATAGGACTTGTCGTTGACGTTTTCCGCCTTTATCTGTACTGGCTTTAGCTCTTTGAGCTTCTTGAGACGTTTTAGTGTTTGTGAAGGCGGAGGCTTTGCAACAGCCTTTTTGGTTTGGAAGAGCTCCTTGAGCTCTTGACCATGAGGTGACAGTAGGCGGAGGCTTTGCAACAGCCTTTTTGGCTTGGAAGAGCTCCTCGAGCTCTTGACCATGCGGTGAAAGCACCATCTTTTGCTTCCCTTTCTCCTTCTCTGCTTTTTGTCGTTGCTCAATCGTTGGTATGATTGAAGAGGACTCCGTATCGCTGGCAACGTCGTGACTGGTTTCAAGAGACGTCGGGGACCTGTCAACGACTAGTTCCTCAAATACTGCGATGAGCCTCGCTTTATCTTCTGAGTCAGGTTCTGTCACGTCCTTTTCCTGACCTTTTTCTTCTGATGTAGCCTCATATTGTGACTTTTCGTCACTTTGCACTTACTCCTCCTCTAAGTGTCAGACGATAGCTTCGACGACCGCTGAGGGAGTGGCTTCCTCGTCATCTGTGAAGTGCAACTTGCGAGTTGCTCCTTCAGGTGTGGAATGAGCTTTTTGTGGAGTTTCTTGTTGGATTTTGGCTTGCCTAGAGGCACGAGTTGCGTGAGTTACGTGACTCGTTGTAGCAGTGGAGAGGTCTTGGTTTTTAGGACCTTTGGGATTCTTGGCTTTGGATTGTTTGGTGACGACTTTTGGAGAAGGGACAGGAGAAGACATTTTTGGATTTTTGGTAGGGGTAGGAGTTGGGAATTTAGGGTTTGAGAATTTTGGTTTGGATTAGGTGGTGAAGCTTAGGCAAGTAGAGGCTTATATAGTGTACCTTGATAAGCCGTAGACTTATCATATTTTATGTACTAGATTTATTGGTATATTAGTCTAAATAAGGTTAAAATAGTTAATTTATATTATATTATATATAAAGTGTATTATTGGTTCAGACTTATGTTTTTACATGTTTTTTGTACAAGGAATAACTTCTGACCATAGTGCCGGGCACTATGCCAGATTTGTAGCACACGACATCAATATGGAGAAAACGTAGGAGGCATGCCGGATGCAATGTCGGGTATATCCTACCTGGCATAAGCAAAAGTCGCTACGGTTGACCACTCGATGGCAGTTATTTACCGTTGGTAAATCAACTATTGTTGGGTATGGTGCCGGGCATCCCTGTCCGACACATGCGTCTCTTCGCATGGCAGTTTTGACCGTTAACGGTTACCCACATTTAACATGTGGTGCCGGATCAAATGGACCCGCCACGACTCCCGGCACAACAACTTTTTGGAGCCTATAAATAGGCCGTGGGCATACTCAATCCAGGACATTCCAACATACCATTTTCAACTCCATCCACACGCCAAACTCCGCATCATTCCCTTGTTGGTGTCCAAGGAGGTTCTGCACCATCATCCTCGCGAAGAGAAGAAGAAGATCTTGTCGGGTTAAGGCTATGACCAATTTCCTTTCCCTCTTTGTATTTTCTCTTTTGTTTAAGTGGATTGTGTTGTATAATTCCTTGCCATCTTTGGTTAGGAATGATATTCTTGTAATTACTCTTATGGTTATTAATAAAAGTGCGAGTTTCATCAACTAAGATTCTGATCTTCATACAAAGTATAATGAGTTCGCTACTTGTTCTCTTTACTTCTAAATTCTATTTGAGGTTCAAAAGACAAAAGTAGAATGGGTTGAGGGATCTTAGTGGTCTTTAACTGTGTTGTTCTTAAAAGTGGGCAACATGACTTAAGATTGGAATTAATCTGTTTTTCTCCATTATCTTGTTCTTCTCGCAGCATGAAATATGCACCATTCGATTATGGATAATGAGTTCCTGTTGTTAGACCCAGAAACATGGAAATACCCTTTACAATTTGAAGGTGCCGGGTGTACTGCCGGGTGTTTGATGTCCGGCACATTCAAAGATCTTGAAGGTGCCGTGTATCCCTTATCCGGCATGACATCCGGTGCATTCATTTTGTGAGATTAATTTCGAGACTTTGCAGTTTGACTTATGACCATACTTGTTCTTATGTTGATTATCATCCCGTGTGAAAGATATTTCATTTAGATAGGATTTTTAGTTAGTTTATTCTTAGTGTAGAATTGTTATTTATATTCCACCCTTTGATTTAGAATAGGCTAATACTAGAATTAGGACTGATTTTCTATTAAGTCCCTTGGGTTCGATACTCTTGGTCGTAATTTGCTTACGCTATATTCCGACCGGGATTTTTGGTACCCGTATTAGAGTTGTAGGATTTCCTTTATTATTTTATTCTTTTTTTACATTCTTTTCCCCTACGAATTTCTTGTTCGCAAAATGGCGCCGTTGCTGGGGACTTGGAATTAGTCCAAGTCCTAAAATCGGTAATCACCCTATTATTTTATTCTTTATTCTTTGAATTGATTGTTCCATTTTTTTTCTATAAGTTGAATGAGCCAGACGTGATGCCGGATTAAGTAACCCGACACTTCTGGAGGAAGTCCGAAGCCGAATATGTTACATCCGGCATTATACCCGGCGAGTTTACTTCTATTTTCCATTTTGTTTATTTTTTTCGTAAAATAGTAGAGTCATGTATTAATGATCTCTTATTTTTAAACCATTCGTTTTATTTCTCTCTTCTCTTTTTGTATTTTTTTGCTTCATTTAATTTTCTTTTGGGTTGAATATGCCGCGCATGATGCCGGCTAAAGTCAACCCTGCACTAATGGAGGAAGTCCAATGCCGGACGTGCCAAGCCCGGCACTAAGACCGGCATGTTCAATCTTAATTGTTTTTCTTTTTTAGTTTCGTAACATCCCTTGCATTACCTATTCTTATTGCTATATTATTGTCTTTCGTCCTTTACTTTGTTAAATTAATGTTTTGTTTTTGCTCCTCCTAAAGTCATACGCGGTGAATGCTTCTCCGATCAAAAAGTCCTCCTCAAGATTTACCCAACCTCGATCCGGAGATAGAGAGGACCTTTCTTCATTCCTTGAGACAACAAAGAAACTTACAAAACACAACCCCTACACAAATGGCAACCCCAACCATCCGCAACATTAACAAGCCTTCTTACCAAGGCAAAAAACCTGCGATCGACCTCCCTCTCCTCGCACAAAACGAGTACGATGAATGGCAAAAACTTAAGCCATATCATCAGATTCGCTGTGTCAAAGAGTTGGGCATGTTCGATGGGTCGAATCCGAACGACGCCTTGCTCCACATAACCAAATTCCTGCAACACACAAATAGCCTAACTTCCTCAAACAATGTCCTTCAATATACTAGACTTTCCCTTTTCCCCATAGTCTTACAGGGACAGCAAGCAAATGGTACTATAGTCTGATCCCAAGTACTATTTCCACATGGGAGGACATGGCAACCAAATTCTATGATAAGTTCCTGCCCCCTAGTCGCACCCTGAAGATGATCGCTGAAATCTACTACTTCAGACAACCTGGCTCGAAGAACATCTGTGAGACTTGGGACAGATTCAAAGGGTTGCTCTAAACATGTCCTCACCATGGTCTCACTAAGGAACAACTTTCTCAGTTGTTCTACAAAGGATTAGTCAACCAATGCAAAACGATGATACTATCCTCCCTTGGTGCTGATATCTTGAAAAAGCCGGGAGATCAATTCCTTAGTGGAATTGAATCTCTTTGAGAGGAGATTCGAGATTGGGCCACAGGTGGATCTAGGGGTGGTACCGCAGGCTTATATCAAGTGGGCATGGGTGATGCCAAATTTGATAGATTAATGCAAATTCATGAGCAGTTGTTAGTGAGCAATGCTCAAACGTCAACGAAGGTTAGTGCTCTGCAAAAGGTGGTGGAGAAAATGGCAATGAATAATCTTCCTCAGCAGGCGAAAGTGGTTAGTGCACGACCACACGCCCAGAACCCTGATTTGCAAGATTTTACATCGCTTGAGGAAGTGAACTACGTGAGCAACAATGCTGGGTTCAGACAGCCTTGGCAGCAGGGGAACCAACCCCCTCAAAACTTCCAAAGTCAACCCGGCTACCAGGGAGGTCAAAGGCAATACATGCAGACTCCTTACGGAGGAGTCCCTTCAAACCGACCATCCCAACCTGCATCTTCACCAGAGGCCGAAATGGTTGAATTGCGCGATATGAGGCCCTGATGAACAAGACCCAGGATGCTCACAACAAGATCTCGACTATTCACAAGGAGCATAAATCGATGCAGTTGCAAATGCAGCAACTTCTGGCACAACCTAGACAATCTGATCAACTCCCGTCTCAAACGCAAGTCAATCCAAGGGAGCATGCGAAATCAGTCTCTATCGAGATCTCTGATCACTCTGCCAAGTAGCCAAAGGTTAAGTGTAGGGCGGGTCCTCTCACACATATGTTCTTCATTCACCACAGCTTTCTTAATCTCTTCTTTTTAATTTTCTTTAAAATTATTCTTCAAATTATTATTATTTATTTATTTTTTTCTATTTTTGAACACTGGGGACAGTGTTCTTGCCAAGTGTAGGGCAGGGGTCCCCTTTAAAAAAATTATTATTTTTTAATTATTTTTTATTATTTCATTTATATATATATATTTTCATATGTATATATATCTATATATATAGTAAAAAAATAGTATTATATATATTAAATACGATGAGTTGAAATCTTATCATTGTTTTACTAAGCTTCTTGCATGTCTTTGAGTGAAGTAGGATTAGGGATGAATAAATGCTTGTTCTCTCAAGAGGTAAGCTTTCTAATGACTTGTAGATTGCGGTTTTTAACTTCTTGATTCTTTTATTTAACATAAGTATATGATCTATCTCCTATTTTCTCTCTTTGATGTACTTCTGGGTACTGTTTCCCTCCCATCTCTTTCAAACTGTGAAAAGTCTTTTGGGTGAAAATCTTAAAAAGGGTTTTTGTGAAAAGAAAAGAAAGAAGATGAAAAGAAAAGAAAAGAAAGAAGATGAAAATAAAAAAAAGAAAGAAAAAAATTTCTTCCCAAAAGAAAAGAATTATATTCCTTGAGGTTGTATAAATTGCCTCAGAATAAAAGCAACAAACTAGAGTTTTTCCTTTTGCTTTTCTCCTAAATTCCTGTTCTAAATGAAAAAATCATGGTTGATTCAGAAACCCTTGAGAAATAGGGCTGAACCATAAAAACCATTATGAGGGTCTTGGCCACTTTCAGAAACCCTTGAAAAATAGGGCTGAATGTTGGAAACCGAAAAAAGGAGAGATTACAAAATCCCTTATGCAAAATAGCCCAAAAGCTTTTGACCGGTTTTGAAATTATTTTTTTTTATTTTTTTTTACCCATTAGTATGTTTTTGATAGAATAAGGAAGATTAAGTGACGCTTGTGAATTAGAGTGAGATAGTTGGAAATGATTATCTTGTTGTCATCTTTGAGATTATCTGTTTTGTGCATAAGCAATTATTCTTTTCTAATTTAGTTTTGCTCGAGGACTAGCAAAAGGTAAGTGTAGGGCCTTGATAAGCCGTAGACTTATCTTATTTTATGTACAAGATTTATAGGTATATTAGCCTAAATAAGGTTAAAATAGTTAATATTTATATTATATTATATATAAAGTGTATTATTGGTTCAAATTATGTTTTTACATGTTTTTCGTTCAAGGAATAACTTCTGACCATAGTGTCGGGCACTATGCCGGATTTGCATGGCATCCATATGGAGCAAACGTAGGAGGCATGCCGGATGCAATGCTGGTATATCCTACGGCATAAGCAGAAGTCACCGCGGTTGACCACTCGATGGCAGTTATTTACCTTTGGTAAATCAACTATTGCCGGGTATGGTGTCGGGCATCCCTGTCCGGCACATGTGTCTCTTCGCTTGGCAGTTTTGACCGTTAATGATTACCCACATATAACATGTGGTGCCGGATCAAATAGACCCGGCATGACTCCCGACATAACAACTTTTTGGAGCCTATAAATAGGCCGTGGGCATACTCAATCCAGGACATTCCAACATACCATTTTCCACTCCATCCACACGCCAAACTCCGCATCATTCCCTTGTTGGTGTCCAAGGAGGTTCTGCACCATCATCCTCGCGAAGAGAAGAAGAAGATCTTGTCGGGTTAAGGCTATGACCAATTTCCATTCCCTCTTTGTATTTTCTCTTTTGTTTAAGTGGATTGTGTAGTAGAATTCCTTGCTATCTTTGGTTAGGAATGATATTCTTGTAATTACTCTTATGATTATTAATAAAAGTGCGAGTTTCATCAACTAAGATTCTGATCTTCATACAAAGTAGAATGAGTTCGCTACTTGTTCTCTTTACTTCTAAATTCTATTTGAGGTCAAAAAGACAAAAGTAGAATGGGTTGAGGGATCTTAGTGGTCTTTAACTGTGTTGTTCTGAAAAGTGGGCAACATGACTTATGATTGGAATTAATCTGTTTTTCTCCATTATCTTGTTCATCTCGCGGCATGAAATATGCACGATTCGATTATGGATAACGAGTTCCTGTTGTCAGACCCAGAAATATGGAAATACCCTTTACCATTTGAAGGTGCCAGATGTACTGCCGGGTGTTTGATGTCCGGCATATTTAAAGATCTTGAAGGTGTCGTGCATTCCTTGTCCGGCATGACATCCGGCGCATTCATTTTGTGAGATTAATTTCGAGACTTTGCAGTTTGACTTATGACCATACTTGTTCTTATGTTGATTATCATCCTGAGTCAAAGATATTTCATTTAGATAGGATTTTTAGTTAGTTTATTCTTAGTGTAGAATTGTTATTTATATCCCCCCTTGATTTAGAATAGACTATTACCAGGATTAGGACTGATTTTCTATTAAGTCCCTTGGGTTCGATACTCTTGGTCGTAATTTGCTTACGCTATATTCCGGTCGGGATTTTTGCTACCCGTATTAAAGTTGTAGGATTTCCTTTATTATTTTATTCTTTTTGTACATTCTTTTCCCTACAAATTTCTTGTTAGCATACCTCTTCGTGTTGTAGTTCGCCTTCGTCTGTCACCCTTTGTACAAGTTGATCTTCTAGTTCTTTTGACAGGTGAGGGGGCAGCGATTCTCTTGTTGTTCTGTCGGTTGCATGTCGGCCACTTGCACTGATGGGGCTTCCTTGAGGACAGCCTTCTTCTTGGAGCGGAGAGCGGATTTTGGTGCCATATTTGATCGAAGGATTTTCTGGAATTTACAAACTTTTTACTAGAGAATTCTTAGAGTGGCTGTGAGGCAGGGGTTCTTTGCACTAAGCTCACAAGAGTGTTGTATGAGAGAATAGAATTTGCTTTGAATGCACTAAGAGATTAAAGAGAGTGAGGGCAATAGTGTGACAAGAGAAAGACTCTCGTCGCCCTTTTATAGTTATCGTGTAATGGTCGGCGACCGTTCCTTGTCCGCTCGCTGACATGTCCCAACGGTACTATTCATAACGGGCAGCGGTTGTGACAGGCTGTCAGCGATCGTTGGCAATTTTCCCAACTCTATCCATTGGACCTTCTCAAACTAACCTCACTTGTTGTGGAAAATGACATCTGTTTCAAGTAGTCGTTTGACATAACTTTTATGCATTAAACTGATCGTTAACTACTGAACAACAATATTATAGGTGCTTCTCACATGTCGGTGACCGATCATGGGAAATAAAAGACAATTTAATTGTGATTAACGAATATCATTCAAAGATCATGAATAATCTTGGTGAATCTTTCTCTACTTAATGGCTTAGTAAAAATGTCAGCTAGTTGGTCTTCAGTAGAAATATACTTTAAACCAACTAATTCCTTTTCACAACAATCTCTAAGAAAGTGATGTCTAATGTCAATATGCTAGGTACAAGAATGATGCACAGGATTTTTGGAAATAGAGATGACACTTGTATTATCACACATAATTGGTAATGTACCTGTTTTGACGCCATAATCACCAATTTGTTGTTTAAGCCACAGGAGTAGCACAGCAGCTTGCTGCAGCTATGTATTCAGATTCAGCCGTTGAGATTGCAACACTTTGTTGTTTCTTTGATCCCCATGCGATCAAACATGACCCAACAAAAAATGCTGTTCCTAACGTGCTCTTTCTATCGGTGATAGATCCTCCATAATCTGCATCTAAAAATCCTACAATGTCATAGTTAGTGAATTTAGGATAAAAGAGACAAAGATTCATGGTTCCTTTTAAGTAACGTAGGATTCTTTTCACATCTGTGAGGTGACTTTCTCCTGGATCTGCTTGAAACCTAGCACATAAGCAAACGCTATACATAATGTCAGGTTTACTAGAGGTTAAATATAGTATCATCTCTTTGTATGATCGCTGGTCGACCGGTCGGTCACCAGTCATGATGCCCAATTTTGTGCCAACTGCCATTGGTGTGTCAAACGTTTTACACTCCTCCATTCCAATTCTCTTTAGCAAATCCTTTATGTACTTCTCTTGGGATATGATAGTCCCTTCGACATTTTGCTTGACTTGAAGTCCTAAAAAGAACTTCAATTCTCCTAGATCACTCATCTCAAATTCCTTTTACATCAATGCTTCAAACTTCATGCAATATTTCTCATCAGAGGCTCCAAAGATTATATCATCAACATATACTTGCACACTTAAGAAATCCCTTTTGTTATTGTAAACAAACAAGGTTTTATCCACCTTTCCTCTCTAGGTTTGGTTTTCTAAAAGATAGGAAGATAGACGATCATACCATGATCTTAGAGTTTGTTTGAGCCCATAAAGAGCTTTGTCGAGCTTAAGTACCATGTCCTTTCAATCTTGTGTCTCAAAGCCTGGAGGTTCTTCAACATACACTTCCTCTTTGACGTACCCATTGATGAAGGCACTTTTGATGTCAAGTTGGAAGAGTTTGATTCCTTTGTGTGCACAAATGCAATTAGTAATCTGATGGACTCCATCCTTGCTACTGGAGCGAAGGTTTCTTGGAAGTCTATGCCTTTTTGTTGACGATATCCTTGAGCTACCAGACGAGCTTTGTTCCTAACAACTTCTCCCATCTAATTCAACTTGTTTCTAAAGACCCATTTTGTGCCAAGTACGCCTTGATGTGAAGGACGAGGCACAAGATGCCAGACTGTGCATCTTTCAAACTGATTTAATTCTTCTTACATTGTATTAATCCAGTCCGAGTCTCGAAGCGCTTCCTTGATGTTCTTGGGCTCAATGGGTGACATTGTCTATGAGAAGGCTAGAAGATCTCAAGTTTGTGCTCTTGTTTGAATTCCCTTAGAGATGTCTGATATGATGTTTTCCAATGCATGATCTTTGTACAAAATACGAGATTGATGAATGGTTGATGGTGATAGAGGATTTAACATCATTGTTTCCTTTGTCGACCTATCGGGCAAGTTTTCTTCAGTCGATGATTCATCTTTGGGATTATTTATGTGATCCTGATCAGCTAGATCAAATCCAAGTTCTTCATTTTCTTCAGATTTCTTGACCGTGTGAACATAAGCCTCATCAAAGACCACATGCACACTTTCTTCTACCTTCAACATCCTTTTGTTGTATACTTTGTATGCTCGGCTCCTTTCAGAGTACCTAAGGAAGATGGCCACATCAGTTCTGGCATCAAACTTCCCTAGGGGATTCTTTTCATTATTGTGGACATAACATTTACAACCAAAGATCCTGAAGTGACTTATGTTTAGTTTTTTTCCCTTGATTAGCTCATTGGGAGTTTTGTTGATGATAGGTCGTATGTGCATTCTATTTGTGATGTAGCATGCAGTCGCCACTGCTTCTGCCCAGAAGACTTGAGAAAGATTGCTCCCCAATAACATGGCCCTGGCTACCTCTTGTAGTGTTCCGTTCTTACGCTCAACTACCCCATTCTGTTGGGGTGTTCTTGGTGTTGAATATGTGTGATTGATCCCATGTTGTTTACACATATCCATGAATTGTTGATTCTTAAACTCTGACCCATGATGAGACCGAAGAGCCTTGATCTTGTGGTTGAGTTGTACTTGGACTTTCCTGCAAAGACTTGAAATTTTTCAAAGACTTCGTCTTTGGAAGCAATAAAGAATATCCAAACAAATCGTGAGTAATGATCAACAATTACAAACACATACCAATTTCCTCCAAAACTTTTGATTCTCATAGGTTCACATAAGTCCATGTGAAGTAATTCAAGTGACTTGGATGTACTAACTAAGTTCTATGATTTAAAAGAGGTTTTAGTTTATTTGCTTCTAACATAAGCATCACAAAGATTGGTCTCAGGTTCTTTAATCTGAGGGAGACCTCTTACCAACCGTTTCTTGACAAGTTTTCTTAACAATGAAGTGCTAACATGCCCTAATCTTTTGTGCCATAGTGTAGAGTCATCTACTAAAGCAGTCAAGCATGGAAGATTTGGACTGTCCATATCCTCCAAACTAGTTAAATAAACATTTTTCCACCTTTTTCCCTTTAACAACTCTTTGCCATTGTTCTGACTTACTATGCTACCATGTGTAGGATAAAAGTGAACTGAATTGCCTTTGTCACATATTTGAGAAACACTAAGCAAGTTGAATTTTAAACCATTGACCAAATTTACACTGTCTATGATATAATCTGAAGTAATACCAACCTTACCTACACCGATGATTTTTCCTTTCTTGTTGTCGCCAAAGGAAACGGTTCCTTGGCTTCTTGGTTTGAGTGAGAAGAACTTCTTTTTGTCTTCTGTCATGTGTTTAGAGAGCCCACTGTCGATGTTTCAGCAAGTGGTCCAATCCCACTCGATTCTGCACTTAACACGTTAGTGGTGTGGGGTTAAGGTCCATAGAAAATTTGGACCCATTTCCACCATCAACTGTTGTTCTAGGATTATTTTTGACTATCCATTTTATTCCTATTTTCTTGAGTTGCCAATGCCTCATAAAATACATTTTATAGCAATTGGCTTCATGATGACCACGTTGTCTGCATAGGTTGCAGACACCTTCACGACTGGTCACTGACTGATATCCGACTGGTCGTTTGTTTCTCCATAGGGGTGTCCGAGATACAGCTTCTAGCTTCGCATGTTTTTCTTTGATGAATGCTAGTTCTTTTTCTTTTGTACTAAGTGCAACAATCAATTCATTGATTTCAGGTTGTTTTCCCAGTTTCATCTTTTCATGAGCAGAATAAGTTCAGGGAGTTCAACCTTTAGAATCCTCTTTCTAAGTTTAGAGTAGTTTACCTTGTTTTGATCTTCTTCTTCTGACTCTGAAGTGTCCTTATCTTGCGCCATCAAACAAACTTCTTTAAGGCATAGGTGAGCCTTCTCGTCCTCCGAGGAATCACTATCTGAGGTTTGATTGTTGTCGCTGAGCTTTGAGTCTCCCCATGCAGCAACAAATGCTTCTTTCCTTGGCCATTTGTTGAACGATCGTCACACAGGTTTCCTGACCTTGTCGCTGTCCTCTCATGATTGTTGAGGACATCTTTGATGTGATGCCCACGCTTTGAGCATCCAAACACTTATCATTGTTCTTCTTGTGATGATCACCAATCTCCTTGGGCTCTCTTCCTTTCCTCATGTTGTTTCTTATGAACTTTCGAAAGTACCTCTTAGCGTAGAGACCATTGTTGGGTAAAAACCTAACGGCAAGTATACCGGTTGATTGTAGCAAGTTTTCCTAGAAGTGTCCCTCCAGGTTATCGAATCCAAGGGAGGCAGCGTTTTAGTTTGATTAATATTTAAGAACAAACTGATGAAATAACTAAAGTAACAGGGGTTTTGTTTGTTGAATTGCTAAGTGCTGAAACAGAATGTAAACAAGAACAAAGGTAATAATGCAAGAGCAACAGTGAGCAGAATAATGATGTTTCTGAATTAATGAGGTGGGAAAATTCCGGTTTACTAATCCTCCAATTTCTTCGGTTCCTTTCTCAGTGTGTTTACCAATATTTAGATTAAAATCCTAAATCAGAATTATTCCACGTTCGGTCTCCCGCTCGGTGGAATCTAATTAACAGCTAATAAATTTTAACTCTCGTTACAAATTTATTAATTGCTAACAGCTTTAAGAATAATCCAGTTTAATGATCAGTTAATATCCTAGAGGAATTACCATCTCTAAATTAACCGGTGCTGTTCCTGTTGTCTATTATCTACCGCAGTTCTCACTTATAAGCAGATAAACAGATAAAATCCAGTAATTGGCCAAATCACAAGATTTATAACAATAAATAAGGAACAACACTTTAATCTGTTAACATGGTAAATCACAAAGTTAATGGAACCTCAGAATTTGGATTACATAGCAAACCGAAATTTATAGAAATTACTCAGCCATGGAAATGAAAATACTGCAAAGATATGTGAACAACATTAAAGAGGAAGGAAAGAGGAAACTCTGATTTAAGACTCTGCAGTGGAGTCTCGGTGTGTGATCAGTGCTGCCTTCTGCCTCTTCTCCAGGGAATGGTGGAGTGAATGGAACGTGAGAAATGAGATGGAGATGGATGGAGAGTGTGAGATGCACTCTGGAATGTGTGTTTGAATGAGAAGGAGAGAGTTCTATTTATAGAACCTCTGTATTGATACGTAACAATAGTATATGGTGGTGGAGATGAGGCTGGAATTAGTGAGTGGAAGGGTGAGTGTTTAACGTGGTTGTTGTTGCTGGATTTAGGGAGATTAGTGGAGGAATGATTAAAGTAGCAGTGGAAATGAGGTTGGAAAGGGTTCGTAGTGCATGGGCGGTGGTTTATTTAAGAAGAGAATAAATCTCTTCACGTTCGCGGCGCTACAGACCTCTGACTCAGCCGTTTGGTCCGGGACTTAGGTCCTGTATAAAGTCCCGGACCATGGTGTTAAACAGGTCGAGAATCCCTTCATTGTGTGGTCCGGGACTTAAGTTGTGTATAAAGTCCCGGACCATGTTTGAATTCCAGTCGAGATTGATGCTTCATAGTGGTCCGGGACTTAAGTTATGCAACAAGTCCCGGACCATGTCTGTATTCAGGTCGAGATTTTGAGTCACAATGTGGTCCGGGACTTAGCTCTAGAATCAAGTCCCGGACCATGCTTGAATTTAATTCGAGAGTTTGTTGTCTTTGACTCAAATCAGTTTGTTGATTTTCCATGTGTTCCACTAGTGATAGGAATGTGTTTCCTTTGAGATTAAAAATCTGAAAAAGCACACAAAAACCATAAAAGAAGACAATTGCAAACAAGAAACATAAAAGTGCTCATAAGACAGGAATTTAGCAGTCAATGGTAACAGATTAGGCATCAAAAGACCCTTTAGAAATAGTAAATTCCTGACTTATCAACATCCCCACACTTAACCATTGCTTGTCCTCAAGCAATTACTGCAATCAAAAAGTACCAAAATTTCCAAAAGCGGGGATTTATCAGGTCAGGAAAATGTTCAAGGAAATCTAATGCTGAAAAACAGTCATAAGAGACAGCGATTAGTACTGCAAGTTTTCTTAAACATGAAGATAGGTGTTTGACAAATGCATGAGACTATCATCATAACTATTTAATCCAAACTTTACTCAGGGCTCTACTTTCCATTTGCTTTCCACAATTCATTGGACGACAAGGGGCAAGAAGTAATGTCATATTCCACATTACCTTTCATTACCACATACTCATAATCAAGGAAGAATTTGCAATAAACTGTTTAGCATGAAAGAACTTTCCTTCCAATTTTTCTGAGTAAGCATTATTCATTTCATCCCCTCAGACTTTTTCTCCCCATCCTTGTAGCGGTGTTGGGTCTTCTATCCCAGATCAGATGATCTTAGGTAGATAAGTGATGAGGCACTCCATGGGCTTAATTACCGAATGGGAGAGGTCTGTTCCGGTTCAGAGTAGATTAGAGGAGTACCTTGCCTTTGTCCTTTCCTTCCATTCATTCCAAAACTTTCCAAAAGCCCCAAGTTAGTTCAAACAAAATAGTCACACAATGGTCTCACCTTTTATTAAAGGAAATAGATGTAAATTTTAACCAAAACCGACAATCCAAGCAGTATAACCAAAGTTCTTATGACCGAAATTTCAGATTAAATCTCAAAAATGTTTGCTACTTGTATGTTATTCCTGACTGATGCATCTGACCACAGCTGAAAACCAAGTATGTCGAATTAAAAATTTTGTGGAGGGTCATCAAAGGTTAGTGAAGGGAAAATAAGTATAGTCAGGAGCCACAGAAAACAAATAATTAGATGTGCAACCCCCTTTACTACTTCCCCACACTTTGAGAATAGCAATGTCCTCATTGCTACTAGAATGTGATTATAGTGCAAAAGAAAGAATAAGACTCCCCTGAATAATCGATGAAGATGATGTCCCCACACTTATGAAAAAAGGGGGGTTGTGGAAATTTTGGCAGAGTCTCCTTTGTTTTCTTTCGATATTGCACACAAAATGTTGGCAGTCCTGTTTGAATATCACAAAGCAGCAGACAAGATATTTGCAAGGAAAGCAGTGAACATAACTACGAAGTGTAAGTGGCAGGAGTACCAAAATAACAACAACAATCCAAAAAGAACACGAAGGTCACCAGAAGTTGCAACCTAGCAAGCTAAAAGACATTAAAACATCACAAACGTCAACGTCAGTGGAAAATCAAAAAGTGCAATAAAAGATAGATGGACTGATGTAGGAGTGAGCAGACACCAACTCATGTGCTACCGCCGGGGCATGCGCCAAGACTCTAACTGGGAGAAGCGCTCATCATAAGCCTGGAATCGGGCCTCCTGCTGAGCCTGGTACTCAGCAAACTGAGCAGCCTGCTGAGCCTGATACTCAGAAAACTGAGCAGCCTGTCGAGCCTCGTACTCAGTATGACGGGTCTCTAAAGATGTGAGCCTCTCACCATACCCATCCAGACGACTCGCAAAGCCGTCAAAGTATGCTGTAGCGGTCCCCCTCCAGTCTTGAACTCGTGTAGCAACTGCTCATAACCCGGGGCCGGATCAGCAGGCATCGGGAAGTCCGGGATCTCACCACCAGCAGCATCAGCGCCGGCTCAACCTCATCAACAGCCTCAGCCTCATCAGCAGCCTCAGCAACTCGGGGGGCGCGTGCAGCGCGTCGGCGCTTCACCCACTGCCCGTCGTCTTCTCCCACTGGAAGAATCTCATCATGGTCATATCGAGAGTAGATCGAGGGTACTGAGGCTCTCATCAGACACATCTACCCTTTGGCAGCCAGTAATGAGTATATGAGGTGTGGAAATGGGAGAGAGGCGGAATGATCGGTCTGAACCAGCGCATAGAAGTAAAGATGATGCGATGCATACTAGGAGGAACCCCTGCAGCGGCATAGGCGTCGTCCAGGATGTAACGCATAAAGCCAGCAGTCATATTCATTCAAATCGGCACACTCCCGGGGGCGAACATTAGACATCAGTATCCCTAAAAGCAGACGCTCTCTAGGGGTGGGTAGCTTATCCCCTGTGACAACCTGCTTGTCCCGGTTATTCCTACGTTGCCGATTTTGAACTTCGGGATCAAGGGAAATCAAGTTAATATAGTGTGCCTTAGCTTGTCGAGTCAATAATTGCATGTTAGCCCTATTCTCCGCAGTCGGCATCCGAACAGCTATGGGCAAGTTCATACAACGCCTAATGCTAAGAGCATCCACAGAGATATTTTTGCCTTTGACCACAGAAGTAATAGTATCCCCATCATCAGTCACCGTTGCATTAGCATAGAACAACTTTACCAGTCTCGGGTAGAATTTCCCCCCTCGAGTCAATAGAGGCACCCATCCACGTGCATTAAACAGTGCTTCTAAATCAAATTCAGCAATTAAGGTCGGACACACTGACCTTTCAGGTAGTATTTTTCTCTCGCGAGCATGGTACCAATTCCTAGCCGCTTCATTGATGAAGTCGGAATCGACTGTCTCCCGGACCCGGAGTGGAGCTGCCTCGGGTGATGGTGGAGCAGCGGCGGATGAAGATGCACCTGCAGTGGTGCGTCTAGCGCGTTTGGGGGCCATTGAATTTTGGATTAGTGATTGGTGAAGGGTACGTTTGGTTTTGGGTAATTGGTTTGTGCGGTTGCGAACGGGACAAGGACGAGAGTATGGTGGAGATTCCGAACGAGAGCAAGGGAGTGGGTGTTGGGCTGTAAGGCGGAGGCGAGGGCGTGGTTTGAAGGCGACAGAGGAGTGGTGGCAACGGGAGAGAGGGGTGGCTGGTGGTGATAATGTGGTGTGGTGTTGGTTGAGTGCGACGGCGATGGGGGTGGCGAATGGAGGTGCGTCGATGGCGAGAGTGAAAGGCGATAGAGGAGAGGGCGAGGTGGGTACAGGAAGAGAGGAAGGGTGGGTGTCGGTGGCGAGGACGGGAGTAGCTACGGTGTGTGGTGGGTTTGGCTGTAGTGAAGTGGTGCTTTCGAGACTGGGCGAGAGAAGGCGAGGTCGAGAGGCGGAGGCGAGAGAGGGAGTTAGGGATTTGAGTGAGATTGAAGATAGAAGAGAAGCGGGAGAATGAAACGACCGCGTTTTTTTTTTTCGTAAGCTGTGTTGGTCCGGGACCTAGGATATGATGAGATCCCGGACCACTATGCTCAATAGGTCGAAAGTGGCTGTTGCTCTGGGTCCGGGACTTAGGATTTGTATAATGTCCCGGACCATCGATCTTCATTTCTCGGAAATACTCTCACTCATGGGTCAGGGACTTAAGATTTGGATGAAGTTCCGGACCACCCCTTAATTTTTGTTCGAGACTTGCCTTGCCCTCTGGTCCGGGACTTAAGTCTTGTATCATGTCCCGGACCACCCTGTTTATTTCAGCCGAAGAGTTTCCTCTGTGTACTCTGTTTCTCCTCCTTCATCAAACCTACATTTTAACAAAATCAACCAAAGAAAAATAGCTAACAAAGGAATTAGAAGAAGTAAAAACGTGAATTGAAATGGAAAACAAGAGATAGAAGAAAAGAGATTGGGTTGCCTCCCAATGAGCTGCCCGTCTTTTCGGTCTTTGGCTAGACCATGTTTTTGTTCTCTTAAGAAATTCCAAAAGATTGAGCCGGCTTTGAAACCTGATGACACGAACTCCGGGAAACTTCCAAAACAGTTTTCGAAGACCTACCAGCATAAAACAGTAGCTCTCACCCTCGGCATTCAAGGTGATTGTTCCATGAGCAACTTCTATTCGAGCGTCGGCTGTTGCTAGGAAGGGTCTTCCAAGGAGAATAGGGACCGTTGGATCTGTGGCCATGTCGAGTACGACGAAGTCGCAGGGGAAGTACAGATGCTCCACCTTGACCATCACATCCTTTGCTATTCCACAAGGGTAAACCATGGAGCGATCTGCTAACTGAAGCGTCATTCGTGTAGGCTGTAAGTCTCCAATTCCAAGCTTCTCAAAAAACTGTATGGCATGAGACTAATCGACGCTCCTAAATCAGCAAGACAGTGGTCGAAGTCAATGTCTCCTATTTTGCATGGAATTGTGAAGCTTCCAGGATCCTTGCATTTCTCTGGTAAGCGCTTCTGTATGATCGCTGAACAAGTCTCCGTGAGCTGAATAGTTCCTGATTCAACTAACTTTGCCTTATTGGATAAAAGCTTCCTTAAATACTTGGCATAGTTAGGTACCTTCGCAACTAAATCAACAAAGGGGATATCCACAGATAGTTGACGAAGTAAAGTAAGAAACTTATCGAACTCACTATTGTCCTTGGAATGCTTGGTTCTGTTTGGAAATGGAATTGGGGGAGCAACTTCAACCGCCGGTGGTGTAGGTGACGGAGATTTGGTAACTTCACAATTCCGCTCATTCTCCAGCACCAGTTGCTCTATGCTCACCTCAGGCTCGGTAGCTTTATCTTTGCTACTCCTAGTAGTTACCTTCTTCGCTGTTTCCTTTTCCTGCAACGGACATTTGTTAGCCAAGATATCATCCACTAGTGTAGCATAATTTGGCATTAACTTAAGCATATCAGAGAAAGGAATATCTTTAGTTAATTTCTTAAAAATTATAAGAAATTTTCCAAGCTGTTCATCAAGATCCCTCTTCTTTAGCCTGTCAGGAAAAGGAATAGGTTCTTCGAATTTACGATTGGGAACAGAAGAGTGAGAAGGTTGAGTTTCAGGAGACTCCTTCTCCTTGGGTTTTTCAAAAATTTTATTGGAGTCCTTAACCTCTTGTTGAACAGGTAAAATTGCAGCGACAAGTGGAGTATCTTTTTCCACAACAAAAACAGCTTTAGCATACTCGCGAGGATTCTTCTCTGGCTGGCTAGGTAGAGCCCTGCAGGTCTATCAGAAAGTTTTCACTTAGTTGGGCAATTTGAGTCTTAATATGTTTGTTGAAAGCTCTCTGCTCCAAGATGAAGGTCTTGTTTTCATGGTTGGTGCTCTCTTGCTGTTCGAGTTTCCTATTGGTCGACAAGATAAACTCTCGCATCATGTCTTCTAAACCTGAACTTACACCAGCTGGCTGTTTCTGTGCCTGCTGGTTCTGTATTTGCTGATTTTGATGAGGTCCCTGAAGTGCTGAGTGTTTTGCTGTGGAGGCCTCTGACTGTAGTTATTTCCCTGGAACCTCTGCTGCTGATATCCTTGGTTGTTTTGATTGTGTAGAATTCCCTTGCCTGTTCCCTAGATAGTTTACCTCTTCATTTTGCTGGAAGTACACTGGCACATGTTGGAACTTCTACCACAATACTCACACTGTGGGAAAGACTCGGTCACAACAGCAGCGCTTGATGAGGGTTCATCATTGCACACATCTTCTCAAACTGCTTTGACATCGCTTCCATTTTGGCAGCCAGAAAAGTATTTGAATCTACTTCATAGACTCCAGCAGTTTTCTTCGGTGCAGCTTCTCCTGTTCTCGCACCTCCCCACTGATTGGATGCATTGGCAATGGTATCCAATAGTTCCTTGATTCTAGCTATTGGTAGCTCCATGAGGCTTCCTCCTGCACAGTGTCTACTAACAAACGACTTGAATGATCCAAATCTTTATAAAAGGACTGTAAAATTACCTCCTCTCCCAAGCCATGGTGTGGTACTCTGCGCACAATCCCTTTGAAACGCTCCCATGCCTCGGATAATGTCTCTCCTGTGAACTGCTTAAGTTGGTAACTCTCTCTCATGATCAACATTCGAGAAGGAGGGAAATATTTGCCAAGAATGCATTGCTACTTCGTCCAGGTAGTACTATGTTTGGTCAATGAGTTTTAGCCATTCTGCAGCTCTGTCCCTCAGGGAGAATGGGAAGAGAGTCAATCTAGCAACCTCTTGTGAAGCTGATGTAGAACAAGCTCCTACCAACCTCAGGAAAGTGGTGAGATGGACATTGGGATCTTCAGTGATTGTTCCGCTGAATTGAGGTGCATTCATGACCATAGTAACATAGTGTGTTTTGAACTGCCAATGCTCCCCTGCTGGTAACACAGGAATTAATATTGGTGAGACAAGCCCTTCAACGCTTGGGCGGGTGTAATCCCTCATGTGCCTCTCCGGATTCTCCATATTGCTTCCTGAGGGGTTGTTTAGAATTTCTTCTTCAACAATTCCTTCTGTTGGTGAATCTTTTAGGAACACCTCCTGCTCAATTGGAGGATCCAGCACTAACCTCTTCCGAATCCTTCTTGTTACTCTTTCTATCTCGGGTTCGATTTCGAATTCAGGGTCTCCTTCAGAACGAGTTTTGACCATAAACCAAGATCAGATGACTAACAGTAATGCAGTTGAAAAGGAACAAAATAAAATGAGACAAAACTAAAGGGGACAAAAACAAAACAAAATTTAAGAAGATAAAAATCAAACTAAGCAACCGTGCCTCCCCGGCAACGGCGCCATAAACTTGTTGGGTAAAAACCTAACGGCAAGTATACCGGTTGATTGTAGCAAGTTTTCCTAGAAGTGTCCCTCCAGGTTATCGAATCCAAGGGAGGCAGCGTTTTAGTTTGATTAATATTTAAGAACAAACTGATGAAATAACTAAGTAACAGGGGGTTTTGTTTGTTGAATTGCTAAGTACTGAAACAAATGTAAACAAGAACAAGGTAATAAATGCAAGAGCAACAGTGAGCAGAAATGATGTTTTGAATTAATGAGGTGGGAAAATTCCGGTTTACTAATCCTCCAATTTCTTCGGTTCCTTTCTCAGTGTGTTTACCAATATCTAGATTAAAATCCTAGATCAGAATTATTCCACGTTCGGTCTCCCGCTCGGTGGAATCTAATTAACAGCTAATAAATTTTAACTCTCGTTACAAATTTATTAATTGCTAACAGCTTTAAGAATAATCCAGTTTAATGATCAGTTAATATCCTAGAGGAATTACCATCTCTAAATTAACCGGTGCTGTTCCTGTTGTCTATTATCTACCGCAGTTCTCACTTATAAGCAGATAAACAGATAAAATCCAGTAATTGGCCAAATCACAAGATTTATAACAATAAATAAGGAACAACACTTTAATCTGTTAACATGGTAAATCACAAAGATAATGGAACCTCAGAATTTGGATTACATAGCAAACCGAAATTTATAGAAATTACTCAGCCATGGAAATGAAAATACTGCAAAGATATGTGAACAACATTAAAGAGGAAGGAAAGAAGAAACTCTGATTTAAGACTCTGCAGTGGAGTCTCGGTGTGTGATCAGTGCTGCCTTCTGCCTCTTCTCCAGGGAATGGTGGAGTGAATGGAACGTGAGAAATGAGATGGAGATGGATGGAGAGTGTGAGATGCACTCTGGAATGTGTGTTTGAATGAGAAGGAGAGAGTTCTATTTATAGAACCTCTGTATTGATACGTAACAATAGTATATGGTGGTGGAGATGAGGCTGGAATTAGTGAGTGGAAGGGTGAGTGTTTAACGTGGTTTGTTGCTGGATTAGGGAGATTAGTGGAGGAATGATTAAAGTAGCAGTGGAAATGAGGTTGGAAAGGGTTCGTAGTGCATGGGCGGTGGTTTATTTAAGAAGAGAATAAATCTCTTCACGTTCGCGGCGCTACAGACCTCTGACTCAGCCGTTTGGTCCGGGACTTAGGTCCTGTATAAAGTCCCGACCATGGTGTTAAACAGGTCGAGAATCCCTTCATTGTGTGGTCCGGGACTTAAGTTGTGTATAAAGTCCCGGACCATGTTTGAATTCCAGTCGAGATTGATGCTTCATAGTGGTCCGGGACTTAAGTTATGCAACAAGTCCCGGACCATGTCTGATTAGGTCGAGATTTTGAGTCACAATGTGGGTCGGGATAGCTCCAGATCAGTCCCGGACCATGCTTGAATTTAATTCGAGAGTTTGTTGTCTTTGACTCAAATCAGTTTGTTGATTTTCCATGTGTTCCACTAGTGATAGGAATGTGTTTCCTTTGAGATTAAAAATATGAAAAAGCACACAAAAACCATAAAAGAAGACAATTGCAAACAAGAAACATAAAAGTGCTCATAAGACAGGAATTTAGCAGTCAATGGTAACAGATTAGGCATCAAAAGACCCTTTAGAAATAGATAAATTCCTGACTTATCAACCATCTCATCATTGAATTCTTCTGTCTCATAGTTTTCAGCTACCTGTAGGGCTATGCCTTTTCCCTTTTCTTTTGAACTTTTAGAGCTTCATTGTTGTAGTTTCAGCTCGAACACCAGTAGGGAACCTAACATGTCCGCCAAGGACATCTTAGACTGATCATGGACTTCTTGCATGGCATTGACCTTGCTGTCAAAGGAGGCAGAAAGAGATCTGAGGAACTTCCGAATTTGATCCTCGTTTGAGATAGTTCTTCCAAGCACCAACATTTTGTTGATCAGCTTGGTGAACCTTGTATGCATTTCAGAAATGCTCTCCTTTTCTTCCTTCTTGAATAGCTTCCAATGAGTGAGTAGCAACTCAATGCGAGTCTTTTTGATCTCATCATTCCCTTCATACCTGACCCCAAGAGTTTTCCAAATCTATTGAGCTGTTTTGGCTGAGGCTATCTAGGAGTATTGCTCAGGTAGTAGTGCACAATGTAGTATTCTTACGGCTTGAGCATTGAATACCAGCTTCTTGATTTGATCATCCGTCATGCTGTCAATAGATATGTCTTGTATTTGAGCGTTTTGGAAGGTGTACTCTCCATGTGTTATCACCCTTCACATTCTTGGATCATCAGACTTGATGTGAAACTCCATTTTATTCTTCTAGTGAGTGTAGTTGTCTCCATTGAAGAGTGGTGGTCGATTTGATGCAGAACCTTCTTCTGCCACTAGTAGGCTTGCGTGAGACAATTTGATCGTCTTCCAAAACAGTTAGCTTTCTAGAAGAAACCTTGCACTGATACCAATTGAAACTAGCAAGCACTCCTGACGCGTCCCTGACGTGTCGTAGACGTATCGTGGACTTAAATAAAACCTTGATAGTTAGGGAAAGACACGAGCTAAACTTAAACTAGAAACTCCATTTCGATTGAGAAGTTACACACAAGAAATTCACTCAATCTCCCTCGCCCCACACATGGACTCCCGGGACAGTTTCGACTTTACCCCTAAAGTCCTTAACCCTCACCTGACTATCGGCCTACGGTTCACCGATCGCTCCCTGACCTGTCGGTCTATCAAATACAAAGTGTTGACACACAACACCAGTCTAACCAGATCACTAACTCTCTAGCCCATACACTCTTAAGTCTGATCCACACTTGCCCAGATAATCTCTATCTTTTTTCCCTCTAGTACAGGCTTACTTGCATACGAAATAAATGTAAGTATATATACGGTTAGTTAGGGTGTAACTACCATCCTATAAATCCCTAGACTCTAAGGGTCGACTTCGGCTTCTATTATTCACATAATAACCACACTAGACTTGCAGAAAGTCTTCAACTTGATCTGAAGGTGTTTAAACTACGTGTCGCCTTACGGTTGGTCACGCTGGCGGCAGCCCTTTCGATTGGTCGAGCACCACTTGTGTGCCCCACTTGCCTGATTCTGTCTGGCTCATTAAATGCTCATTAATGCTCCTTTAGTCTTCATTACGACTATGCAATTGTTCTGATAAGTAGCCCTTTACATACCTTATCCATTTGTACATTAATGAGTTGTGTTCTTGTCGTGTGCTAGTTGATTGTGTGGGTATATGAGTCTGTCTGAATGTGTTGATCCTCTTGCAGTCTTTTGTCTTTGATTTTCTTCTTAAGCATGAGAGATATCTTCGTGCGGTGTATGACTTGTTGTATGTGCTAGAAGTTCTAGCGTGAGCTCTCCCAGACAGGTGCCCGACCGGTTGGGCACATGTCGTGAACCGAGTGCACTTGCAACCTTGCGTGCTAAGCCACTCTTTTACCTATCTATCTGAAATACCCCAAATTAAAATGTGTTAATAAATTATGTAATTATGATATTCTAAGGTTAATTAAGTCCTTAAGACCATTGGTGAAGAAATAAAAACCAAAAAGAAAACGTGTAAAAGTCACAAAACGTAAAAACGTGTGTTATGTAATTATAGTAGGTATATAACCTTAACTAGGGTTCTAAATGGATTCCTAGGATTTAGTTAGTCACTAAGAACATGTGGGAAAAATTCTCGAAGGAAACAGATCCAAATAGTGGATTAAAAACGCAAACGAGCCTTAAAGAACGTTTTTTCAAGAAACCTGGGAAATGTAATTTTAAACGGGTTTAATGGGCTCGTAAAAATTTATAGTCCGTTATATAACTATAATTAAACATTAATGAAGGTCTAGAACCATTAAAATTAATAAAACGAGAAAATCCGGAAAACGGGTCCCGGATTGATGAATAGTAACAGTTCGGATTTTATGAGTGTTAATTTGCTAGTTGACCAAATTTACCCTCATTCCAAATGGTGTAAAAATCTGACTCTTTATGCCCTCTCACGTTCCCCCCCTCTCTTGCCTATTAATTCATCTCTACTCACAAAAAGACAAAAAACATAAAGTACAAGTTACTTTTACCCTTTTCTCTCTCTTTCTTTCTCATTTTCCCTCCTTCTCTGCCGACTTCTTTCTTCTCTCTCTCTCTCCTCTCTCTCTCTCTCTCTCTCTCTCTCTGTTTCTTCTTCTATAATGGTGATTTTGTAAACCCTCTCGCAAATCCATCTTCTCCTTCTTGTTCAAGCATTAAACAACCTCAAAACTGAAAAATAAATACACCAAATTACTCATCTCACTTAGGAGCTTCTTTTCCACCCTTCAAAAGCTCCAAACTCCCAACTTCAACTCCATGGATGTAGCTCATTTTGAGCTAAAGAACATTACTTCTTGAAGCTAGACCATTCCTTGTTGGTCCCAAGGTAAGAAAATCTTCAAAACCACCTCTTTACTCCTTGTTTTCTCCATTTCCGGTTTTCCAGTTTTTGAACCCCATGTTCCCTTCTTGTTCTAGCGTGTGGAACTTCAAGAAGTGCTGGAGAACATTTATTTTTGATTGCCTAATACTCTCTTGGAAATTTCAAGGTAATGCTCTTAATTTCAATACCTAAACACCTTCTTGATTCAAGTGTTATTTCAAGAGCCTTATTAGTTTCTTAATGCTCATTATTATCCCATTGGGCTTGGTCATTAGATTAGCATTTAAACACCCATTGTAACCGGTTGTGGAACAAGAGAGAAGGAGGAGGAAAAAGACTTGGAAAACTCAAGGTAAATGACTTACCTTAAAACTAGTGGTGTGCCTTAAGGAATTGTGATTGTATTTGTGTAAATATAAATGCTTTAAATGCATTGTGTGTAGTGCAGGTGATAGCTTTATTATGAGGAAATTCAGTGTTTAAATTAATGTTATTTAAGGGCCTAAGATCCAAGTTTTTAAGGCTTATGTAATTTGATGCTATTGTTGTGAAGGTGCTGGAAACTAGTGTGTTCTAAGTGCCTAGAATGAGTGTGGTGGTTGGATTAATGTGAATGTGCTGGAGAATGTGTGTGAGGATGTTAAAATTGTGGGGAAACCATGTCAAAATTTGTGTAGAACATTAGGTGATTGTAGAGATCAATTTGAGCAAATATTCACCTTAGGGCTAGATTTGAAGAAAATGATATTGTTTGGGAAAAACTAGGAGTAAATGATGTAAGAGATATACTAGGAGTATATGAGTTGTGAGCCAATTGAAAGAGTGAAGATGGTGAGCAAAAGTGCAATTTAGAACTTAGGAAACTAAGTCACAATGTGTTAGCAAGTTCTAGGTGAAATAAGTGTGAAAGATTGGGTGAGTATAATCAAGAGTTGGGTGATGAATTTGGACAAGGAATTAGAAAGGTTTAAGGTGCCGAAATAGTGCTAAAACATGCTAGAATTCATGTAGACGAGTTAAGTTTGGATTAGAGGTTGAAAAAGGGGTGAAAACTACATTTTGGCATAAATCTGGAGTGGTCCGGGTTTGTAAACCGGTACCTAAACCCGGACCACCCCAAAAACACACCCGTAAGTTCATTCCAGTGTCTGGTCCAGGTTTATATCCCGGTACACAAACCCGGACAAGATAGAAAATAAGGCAGATTGTATTGGCGCGATGACTTGGTCCGGGTCTGTAACCCCGGACACAAACTCGGACCACCCTAAAAATGTTCCAGAAAGTGTTTTTAAGCAATTCTAAGGTGGGGATTTGAATGTAAATGATATTATATGATTGTTAGGACATGTTTAATGACATTTAATGACCATTAAGAGGGTTTACAAGTGTAATTCAAGTGTGAAAGTATATATAATTTTGTGAAGTAATTTGCTAATTAGAAGTTAAATACAAAAATTAACCAACATGACTAATTATGTATAGGAGCTGCATTCGGTGGTCAACGAACGCAGTAAGGACCAAGGTATGGTTTTCTTGCAATCTGTTTGCTACCGGTTTACACCGGCTTGTGTGTTTGTTTATTTTTTGGATGTTTATGACCTTATAAGATTAAAGCATGAAATAAGTTTATAGTTTTAAATTTTGTGACACTGTGAGCCTCGATTTTTAAACCCTATCCTAGGTTGATTCGAGTTGATTAGGATCTAATCGGGTTTTAGGTCCACTTATAACCTAAGTCTAATAACTAAGTCATATAACCATAATTATTAAAACCTAAGCTAGCTCACTAGAACCTATTGTGAGTCACCACCTAATTTTAACCTAGATCAAATTTGGAAAGGAGGGTTCGGGTTCGGGGGCTTGATATTCGACTTAATTAGGATTCAATTACTTTTTTTGGTCTACCACCTGATTCGCCCTATTGGACTACATCCGAATCGGGGATCAGCTCTGGGTGGATAGGTTCCAGTCCCCTCCCAATAGCCGTTGTGGGGGATCGAACCTTGGTTCTCCCTACCAAGTTCAGTCCCAATCACCACTGAACCAATGAGGTATTGGTTAGGGTTCAATTACTTTCATTACCCCTTAGAAGTCATTTTTCCTCTACTTAGTTTAATTACGGCTTATTACGAGTCATTTTAACCTAAGTGTGCACTTCTGATTTTTTTACTCTTTTTGACAGAAAATTAAAGTGAAAATTAAAACTATCTAAACCACGGACCTAACGTCTGAAGCCACGGACCCTAGTTAATCTAAAATAAAAAGAAAAGTCGAATTAAAAAGAAAACACAATTTTGAAAAGTCCAGGGCCACGGACAAGGCGTCCGTGGGCCCGACATAAGTTTAAAAACCCTAGATTTAAAAAATAAAATTGTCCCGCCACCGTCCGGGGGCGTCCGGGCTTATGGACAGGGCGTCCAGGACCCCGGACATAGCGTCCGTGGGTGCGGACCGCCCTCGAACGGTGGCGTTTGGGTGGTTCCCGGTGGTGTTTTTGGTTCAAAATTTATTGGTTTGTAGCCTGAAAGAATATAAACACGTTAGTAATCAAAAGTTTTCAATTTGACTACGAATTAAAGATGAAACGTATTGAACAAGTTAGTGGAAAAAAACATAAATAAACCTTAAATCATAAGCAAAGAAAAGTCAATTCGATTAGGAATTTCAACCAGAAGTGTATTGAGATTAAGGGAGTTAAAGAATTCGAATTCCAACCTGTTTTGACTTCAGGATTTGATTGTTCCTTCACGTCGTCTTCGAGAGCTTCGTTGATGGCCAATCCGGTTCGACTTTGATCCGAGCTTCTGACTTCTTCTTCCTTATGTTGTTGACCATGGTTTGGCTCTGTATTTTACGTGTTTTGGTGCTAGGAAGCTCAATAGGAGAAGAGGAATGTGTTTTTTGGTGATTTCAGGTTGATTTCGGTATAGATTTGAGACTTGGGAGTGCAAAAACGTGGGAAGAAAGTTGACGGCTGCCTCTTCTGACTTTAAGAATGTTCTCCTCTGCCCTAGGTCATTTTTGGAAGGTCCATTTATAGAAAGAGAAAGGCCATGTTGATAGAACAAATTTTTTATCTAAAATCCTGGTTTTGTGCTCTAAGAGAATATGATTTTTTAAAACATGCTACAGGTCGATACAAATTCTGAAATTTTAACCAAAGATAAAAAATGATTTGTTGGAATATTGATAATTTGAATCAGGTTATTTCGATAAATAACCGATTAGATAAAAATCTTACAATCTGGAATTTCCCATAATTTATAACTTATGATTGGAAAGTCGAAATAACGAAATTCTAGCGTTTTTTGTCTTTAACAATCATTCTCTATCTTGTGCTAAAATTTCATGACATTTGGACTTGATTTGGGTATTTTCCAAAGGAGAGAGAAAACCGTAAAAATGATCAAATTTCTCTTTTAAATTTTGGGCCAAGGTTCCAAACAAAACAATTTCAGGTTTACAACTGTATGTTGTCATGCTAACCATGTCACTATTTTATTTTAATTTTTGGAAACCTTTTTTATTTCTATTTTGAGGCTATTTCATGTGTTAATTATTAAAGAAATTAGCTTATAATATGAATTAAAAGCTAAATTTCTAGTATAAATATTATCATAAAATCATGAAATACCTTTCATAATTACTATGATATTTGGAGGTGTTTGGAGATAATGAACAAGTCATATGAAAATAGAAAATCCCGAAAATGTCCTTGTATAATCCCGCCTTGTTGCTTTTTGACCGTTTTGCCCTTTGTAACACGTATGCCTTAGAGACTATTCCGAGGGGGTTAAAATTTTGGGTATAACAGATTGCCCCCCGTCAACTAGGCTTTGTAATGAAGATGAAAAGACTAGTTGATGCTTGAGTGATACCCCAAAATTTTGGATCCTAAAAGACCTCGTATGCCGTTTGAAATCTTATGGGTTGTGTCGAGCTATTCGAAGGCGCTGACTACCTAAAGGAGAAGGAGACGTTGTTGAACTATTCGAAGGTGCCACTACCTGAAATGATGATATGTTGTCGAGCTATTCTAAGGCACTGAGTACCTAAAGTATGAAAATGATGTCAAGCTATTCTAAGGTGTTGACTACCTAAAGTGATGAAAATGATGTCAAGCTATTCTAAGGCGTTGACTACCTAAAAATGGTGAAAATGATGTCAAGCTATTCTAAGGCGTTGACTACCTAAAAGTGAAAAAATGAAAATGTCAAGCTATTCTAAGGCGTTGACTACCTATAATCAATGAAACGATGTCAAGCTATTCTAAGGCGTTGACTACCTATAAGCGAAAAGGAAGTAACATCGAGCTATTCTAAGGCGTCGACTACCTAAAAGTGAAGACTAGGTGGTTTGCTGATACGCTAACGATGCTGATCGTGCTGATGATGCTCGTATGCTTCTGTGGACCGAAACCCGTGCCAATGCTCCTGGCTAGACCCATTGTGGACTTATTGCCATTGCCCCCCAAGCTGGTATGCAGGGATAACTCCTAGTAAAAACCCTGGGGACTTTTGTCATCGCCCCACCATTCGTTGATCCTAAAATAAGTTGACATCGCACAGGAGGATTTATGCCATCACCTCGCCAACTTTTTTGTCGCCAGGTCTTGTGACGCGCTGGATAATGCAGATGGATGATATGAAGATGATGCAAATGTAGATGATATGAAAGTGATGCAAATGTAGATGATGAAAATGATGCAATGTAGATGATATGGATGATATGAAAATGATGCTCGGATGCTTCGGGGACCGAAACCCGTTCCAATGCTCCTTGCCAGTATACTATGGGGACTTATTGCCTCTGCCCACCAGCTAAGGTGCTGGGATAGCTTCTAGATCACCAAGGGGACTTATTGCCACTGCCCTCTAGTTGTTTCTCCCTTAAAGTCGACATGAAGATGGGGACTTATTGCCTCTGCCCCGTCAACTTGGATCACACTCTGTCTTGTACTTGTCTCGCACTGAAGATGATACTAGGTCTCGTACTGGTCTCGCACTGAAGAGAATGATGTGTCTCACACTGAAGTCCCGTACTAAAAGAAGAAAAAGTTGTATCTCGCACTGATTCTGGGTCTCGCACTGAATGACAAAAATGCAGGGTCTTGCACTGATTTTGGGTCTCGAACTAAAAATGAGTTGGAAAGATAATGGTCTCGTGCAAATGCATGTGGTGAAAACCAATGTAAAAGGGCTAAACGTTGCGATGATGAGGTGTTTGCAAAAGTTTGTAAAATGTAATCACAGTGCATGTAAAATACTTGTTCAAAGCAAGAAACTGTTGAAAAATGTGCCAAACATGGCAATGATGAGAATTAAAAATTGTTCAAAGCAAGAAATTGTTGGAAAATGTGCCAAATATGGCAATGATGAGAATTGAAAATTGTTCAAAGCAAGAAATTGCTGGAAAATGTGCCAAACGCGACAAAGCTTGGAAAAATTCTACTGAAAAAGGAAAGTGAAATAATCACTTCTTGACTAAGAATTTCAGATTTCATTTTTTCTTAGAAGATGAACATGACATGCTACCAGGGGGGTGGGTGTGGAGAGTGGAGATCTTTTGAGCGATGATCAAGGCATATGTGTGGTGTATGATGTGAAGGTAAGGGCTTATGTGGGCCTATGTGGTGGTGTGGAGGTAAGGGCTTATGTGAGCCTGAGGTGTTTGATGTGGAGGTAAGGGCTTATGTGTGCCTGTGATGGGATGGTGGTGCTCAAGCTTTGGGTTTCAATTGGTGTTATCATGGCAATTGTTGGAACCAACAATTGCCCCTAGTATTTTTCCTTAGGACAATCTGTGCTAGAGTTCATGGCAATCGATCCGTTCCCGATCGATGCCCCCAGTATTTTCTTTGATCAAACGTGCGAACGAGTCTTGTCCTCATAGGGTCAAGGCTTATGTTTTGATGTGGTGCTTTCTAACCTACACATGATGTGTTTGGTGTTTGCACTCATTTCTCGCTTACGGTCACAACTTCTAGACCATTGAATTTGATATTTGGTGGATTTACGTATTGGATCTGTTACTTTCACATGATTAGATACACAATTACCAAGTCGGAAGTCTTTAAAGCTTATAAAATGGCCCATGGGGTGTGATGATGAAAGACAACGGGACCATGGAGGGATATTTGAGGTATCTGGAGCTGAAAGGGGTGACCAAAGCTACACCTGTGTCTTCTCTCGGATTCATCTTCCCTGTCTTGAAGTTGTCTAGCCGCTTCGTGTTGACGTTGTTTTCGAGCTTCTGGACTTGGACTTTTTGAAGTTGTCCTTTATACCATTTTCTCTTCTCTTTGTCATTTGGATTTCTTCGAGGCACTCGGGTTTGCCTTTTTTCTTTATCCTTTCAACTTTGCCCCTGGAGTTCTTGTGTCTCGGCGGTTTAGGTTTTAGAGTTGATGATGTGAGCTCTTAGATCCTTTGACCACTGGGGACCATTGCGGAGAGCTCACGGTTAGCGGGATAGCGGATTGAGGACTGATGAGAAGTATTCGGTCGAGTCGGCGCTTCCTTCGGTCACCGGGTCGGACATTCATCATTGGCTGGGTTATTTTGTGGAGTTCATAATATTGAAAAGGGATAGATGAAAGGCTCAGCAGGGGTGCCTAGGTTTAATTTAATGTAAGTCAGGGTTCAAAGCTTTGGGCTATGTGGCGCTGTACCTAGGCGCTTCGCCATTCCTGATAGTTGTGTATCCGCTTTGTTACTTTTCACAGGTGTAAGAGTAAATTTACAAATTATCTCTTTCGGTCAAAGTTATTTGCCGTTTACCTTACTTTTGAATGTGGTCTCACCGGAGTCGTGTAAAAATGACACGCTCGTTCACTCATGGTTTTACCACTCAAGATACTCTCGCGAGATTTTCACTCCGAAACCCGTTCAAACATTAAACGAAAGATGAAAGATGACGAACTTAAACTCAGATTGCCCCCAATATTGATTTTGGGTCATGACAACAATTAAAAAGATGTTGATTTAGAACCGCTTTGTGGGTTGTTTGGATTGTATTGGGATAAGCTATGGGGTTTGGCAAGGCATGTTCAAAATTTGGAAATAAAATACAAGTCTTTGCATTCCCTTGTCGGGAAATGATTATTTCATGAAACATTTTCTCAAAAGAAACTTGTGTGAAACAAATTTTTTTTACCATTTAGACCTGAAAAAGTCATCCATTTGTGAACATGAGGAAGAAGATGATTAACAAAATCGATGCTTCTTATTAGTGGTTTGAAAACGATCATTCTTCGAAAACTTTGAGTGATGCATTTGAAAGATGAATGTTTTAGCAAGTTATGCAGTAGAATGCATGTGAACTTAAGCCTTCTATTGAATTCGAACTCTACCAAACCATCTGACGCCTGCATGCTGAAGACTCGAGCTCTCGACCATTGGTATGTCACTGGGATGACGGTGATTGCCCTCATCTTGAACTCTTATTAGGCTCTACGAAATACCTGAACTAGGAATGCCTATTTGGGCCCGAATCTTTTACAAATTGAATGTGAGGTGTATGAGTGGAAACAGTTTCATGAATGTGAATTGGCACTCGAGCCTGGATGAATTGAAAGTGAGGCACACAGGCCAAAATGATTTATAAGTGGGCTGGCACTTGGGCCGGAATGTTATGAGAATGCGGCACTAGGGCCGAAATGTTTAGAGAGTGTGTCACTTGGGCCAGAAAGTGTTTGAAAATGTGGCGCTTGGGCCAAAAAGTGTTTGAGGATGTGGCGCTTAGGCCTGAATGTGTTTGGGAATGTAGCGCTTGGGCCAGAATATGTTTGGGAATGTGGCACTTGGGCCGGAATGATTGGGATTGTGGCTCTTGGGCCGAAATGATTTGGGATTGAAGTATGACATATGGGCTAGAGGGACTTCTAGACTTGAATAGATGGTGGGCCTGAATGCCCTTAATCTGGTAGTGATGCATACAGGCTGAAGGAAGCCACATGAACTGTGAATGGGCCACTAGGCTGAGAGAGAAACTTTGAAGTCTAAGATGTTGGATGTTCCTGTTGGGCCTTGAGACCAGAAACTAGAATGAATGAGTTACGAAAAACGATCTTGAATTCGAATGGGTTGAAACCTAAACAAATGGTTTTGAGTGGGCCTAAAAGGTATGACACCTAGATCTAGGACTTTGGGCCAGGGCTCGAACAAAAAGTTTTCCTAGACTAGAATGGGCCTTGGGCCGAAATGGAAAACCCTAATTGATTTTCATGTCTTATGGACTGCTTTAGGTAGATTGTTTTTCATGGGCCTAGAACTAAATGGATAATTCAAATTGGGCCGAAAGAGAAATCACCTAGATCTAAGTTTTGGGCCAAAGCCCGAACAAACAATTCACTCATTCAAATCAAACAGGGCCTTCGGGCCGCAAATAATTAAGCCGCAAATTCTAGGTTGGGCTGAGTTGATATAGGAAGAGTTCCTATCAATTTCTAGGTTGACAGTGGGCGGTCATACAAGCAAACAAGGCCCACACATGTTCAACATGTCCTTACTAGACGCTTTAACTGACTTGGGTATGGATCGATCCGGAGATGTGCTTGGGGCATGGGCCCAGGTCACCATAAAGGAATAGGGCTTGCACGCTATTCTCTTTGGGCTTCCCCACTTTTTTCACTTCATCTAAAGGTGTGCATCTACGGTCGGGTCTTTGGATGACCAAACAAGGCTAGGTAAGGGCATTGCCAGGAAAACGCTTGGGACTAAAGCCCAGGTATTAAGGGGATGTGGTTAGACGACATCCTCTTTTCCCCCTTATTTACATCACCTAAAAGGTGTGAGTCCCTGATAGGGGACCCTCAAATGGGTCCCGGGGTGAAATCGGTTTGCATGGATCCTCGCTCCCATATGATGCAAAGGTGCAGAAATTAAATTGCGCACGAAAGTAAACAAACAACGTAATAAAAGCCATAAATAAACAATTTTCGAGTTAAACCCTCTTTCTTAAAATTAAACATGTTTAAAATTAAGAGTTTGTCCCCACCAGAGTCGCCAGTCTGTGAGCCTCGATTTTAAACCCTATCCTAGGTTGATTCGAGTTGATTAGGATCTGATCGGGTTTTAGGTCTACTTATAACCTAAGTCTAATAACTAAGTCATATAACCATAATTATTAAAACCTAAGCTAGCTCACTGGAACCTATTATGAGTCCAACTAATTTTAACCTAGATCAAATTAGGAAAGGAGAATTCGGGTTCGGGGGCTTGATATGCGACTTAATTAGGGTTCAATTACTTTCATTACCCCTTAGAAGTCGTTTTTCCTCTACTTAGTTTAATTACGGCTGATTACGAGTCGTTTTAACCTAAGTGCGCACTTCTGATGATTTTTAAATATTCTTACTCTTTTTGACAAAAAAATAAAGTGAAAATTAAAACTACCTAAACTAGGGTTTCGGAGGTAGAATTAGGTCAAATTTTGATTCCGTCCGTGGCCACGGACCTAATGTCTGAAGCCACGGACCCTAGTTAAACTAAAATAAACAGAAAGTCGAATTAATAAGAAAACACAATTTTGAAAAGTCTAGGGCCACAGACAAGGCGTCTGTGGGCCCGGACATAAGTTGAAAAACCCTATATTTAAAAAATAAAATTGTCCCGCCACTGTCCGGGGGCGTCCGGGCTTACGGACAGGGCGTCCGGGACCCCGGACATAGCGTCCGTGGGTGCGGACCGCCCTCGGACGGCAGCGTTTGGGTGGTTCCCGGCGGTGTTTTGGGTCAAAATTAATGGGTTTGTAGCCTGAAAGATTATAAGCACGTTAGTAATCAAAAGTTTTCAATTTGACTACGAATTAAAGACGAAATTTATAGAACAAGTTAGTGGACAGAAACATAAATAAACCTTAATTCAGAAGCAAAGAAAAGTCAATTCGATTAGGAATTTCAACCAGAAGTGTATTGAGATTAAGGGAGTTAAATAATTCGAATTCCAACCTATTTTGACTACAGGATTTGATTGTTCCTTCACGTCGGGAATCTTTGAGAGCTTCGTTGATGGCCAATCCGGTTCGACTTTGATCCGAGCTTCTGACCTCTTCTTCCTTATGTTGTTGACCACAGTTTGGCTCTGTATTTTTGGGTTTTTGGTGCTAGGAAGATCAATGGGGAGAAGAGGGAATGTGTTTTTGGATGATTTCGGGATGATTTCGGTATAGATTTGAGACTTGGGAGTGCAAAAACGTGGGAAGAATGTTGACGGCTGCCTCTTCTGACTTTGGGAGTGTTCTCCTCTGCCCTAGGTCATTTTTGGAAGGTCCTTTTATAGAATGAGCAAGGCCATGTTGATAGAACAAAATTTTTATCTAAAATCTTGATTTTGTGCTCTAAGAGAATATGATATTTGAAAACATGCTACAGGTCGATGCAAATTCTGAAATTTTAACCAAAGCTAAAAAAATGATTTTTAGGAATTGTGACAGTTGGAATCAGGTTATTTCGATACATAACCGATTAGATAAAAATCTTACAATCTGGAATTTCCCATAATTCATAACTTACGATTGGAAAGTCGAAATAACGAAATTCCAATGTTTTTTATCTTAAAAAATCATTCTCTATCTTGTGCTACAATTTCATGACATTTGGACTTGATTTGGGTATTTTCCAAAGGAGAGAGAAAATTGTCAAAATGATTAAATTTCTCTTTTAATTTCGGGCCAAGGTTCCAAACAAAACAATTTCAGGTTTACAACTGTATGTGTTCATGCAAACACGTGACAATTTTATTTTAATTTTTGGAAACCTTTTTAATTTCTATTTTGAGGCTATTTCATGCGTTAATTATTAAAGAAATTAGCTTATAATATGAATTAAAAGCTAAATTTCCAGAATAAATATTATCAGAAAATCATGAAATACTTTTATAATGACTATGATATTTGGAAGTGTTTGGAGATAATGAACAAGTCATATGAAAATAGAAAATCCTGAAATGTCCTTGGAAAATCCCGCCTTGGTGCTTTTTGACCGTTTTGCCCTTTGTAACACGTATGCCTTAGAGACTATTCTGTGGGGGTTAAAATTTTGGGTATAACAGGCGCGTTTTTCCCGATACCGTCTGACCTCAAATCCGTGCTAACCCGTTAGTTAACAAACGTTAGGAATACGAAAGACAACGATATTCGGTTTAACGTCCCAACTTACGAGATCGTTCTAACTACGGCTATCCATGAAATATATGTTGTGGTTGTGTAACGACAGTTGTTAAATCCATGTATGTTGAAGTGTATTCCAACTACCCGGTGTGTTTAACTGAAGTTGATTAATTATAACTTCACGTGATTTGATAAGTTCTGAAAATGGATCTTCTAACCTATGTATAATTGGGGGGGGTGAGGAATCCGGGAGTCCCGGTCGCGGCGTGTGTTTAGGGGGTTGATATCTGAATCAGATTCATCCCTCTCCTTGTTCGGTTGTTTTTCCTCCTTGGAATTCAACCTCCCACGAGCCACATAATCGGCTCTCCTGCATTGACTTAAGATCGGGGTTAGGGGGATTTGTGTATGGTGTGTTGGATTACCATATCCAACTCATCTTGGGGTATTTAAATGTCAATAAACAGGGCGTAATTATGTTGTGTAACAAGCTAAACATGAGAATGATATCATTCTCTAGGCTCACTAATGTTGACTAACTCTTGTACGGTTCGTTCCTCAAGCGATTCGTTCCTGTTTATGTTGTATGTATATGTTGTTATGCAATGAAGTTTGCTATATTGTATGTTGTTTGTTAAATTAACCCCATGCTTATTATGAGAAGTAGTTGTGTGTATCCCGGTAGCCGATGGGCTGCACGTTAATCATACCAGCCAAGGTTGCTGAGAGGGGCACCATATTTATTTCAGGAGAATGATCGAAGAAGCGGACTCGCTCTAGCATGGAGTACAAGCAATACTTTTGTTTATTTTGGATAGTGAACCCGAGTTGTGTTTTTACACTCGAGGTTGTATATTTTGGTGGAGCTAGAATTGGAATGGTGATTTTTGTACATTAACACTCGGTATAGCGTGATTTTGGAAGTATGTGGGAATATTTAATTATGCTCGGTAATCTTGTATATCTGACCGGTACGCTTGTATGTAACAGCCTTGTTAGCCACGTGGGTGGCTAACGGTGAGTAACACCGCCCCTTTTGTTAGTGTATTCGTAATGTTTTTCTGCTGCAATTTAATCGTTAAGTATGGAATTTACGGTTGGGGTGTTACACTATCTGAATCATGAATCTTGACAAACATATTAGATGGACAACACAAGTTTTCATATCATCAAAACTATAAGATCTTGACTTGACACCCTACAATCATCATCGATGGTGTTGGCCTTCTTTGATAGTGTTAGCCTTTTTTGATGGTGTTAGTCGTCCAAAGATGTAGCATAATCTCAATCTTTAGGTTGTATGACTTTAGGCTTTTCTTTTATTTTTTGCGGGGTTGATAATCGAGCCCCTTTATTGGTTAGTGTATAAAGTTTAGACGGTGTTATCTTTCTTCGATGGTATTAGCCGTCTTCAGCGGTGTTGCCACAGGTTGGCTATTACCCAACCTATAGCTTTGAAGAGGTTATATTTTCTTTTGTTTAAGGTAGGGATTCAGAACCCATTTACGTTTTAAGATTCTTAAACTTTAGACTTCAAGCCTTATAGTTGTCTCCGATTGTGTTTAACCTTCTTAAATGATGTTAACTGTTTTGATGGTTAACTATTCTACAATGACCACTACTTCTAGTCTTTAGCTTTTATGAGGGCTAGGGCTTTTATTTCCTAAAGTATTTCTTATGTAGTTTTGAATCGTGGGTTATTAAACTCTAAAATAAATTTATACCAAAATAACAAAGAGTACCCGCACCCCAAAATGTGTAACTTATTTACTTCTAAAATGGATATTATATTTACCTTATGACTAAATAATATGGTTTTAGTGTTTATAAATATTTATTGTAAATTGAATAATATACACTTTAAAAAACTCATATGGTGAACATCAATATAGATCTTATCTCTTTTTGACATATATTGTATAATTTATGACATTTTAAATGTAAAGAATTTTAAAAAAAAGTTAAAAGAAGGTGGTCTAACTACAACCTTTTTTTTGTTATTTTTAGTAGTAAAATATAGTTGACATGTGACTATTGTCACCTTATTTCATGAATCTAATTAAAATGATAAAGAACCTCGCCAATAGCTTCTCGGAAGCGTCAGAAACAGTTATGTGAACTCCTTTCATTGCCCACTCAAATAACCTTTTTCAAAGATGTGAGTAAGAGTCATCTAACTACATAATTAATTCAATTTTGACATTTTATTTAATTTCCAAATTGAATTATACAATTTACAATGAACTATTATATATAAAAGGCTATGGCAACCTACATACTTGCTTGTAATTATTACATGGTGCCTCTTTCACTACCCACTCTAAGTTGTCAAACAAGAAATAATGACTATATTCATATTCATTAACTCATGTTACCATACTGAAATACAAATATGTGTTGTATTCGTATACTCAATAATATATATTGTATTTTTATTAATAGACACTTTCAGGTACTAAATTAACACTGTCATTCACGTAAGCATTCTCAATTCTGAGAGGATTGTATTCCTATACTATATCAAATCCGACTATTCAATTATTATTGGATTGCATACATATTTTGTTGGGCTTAGACTAGCTTAGTCCAATCTTACATTGGTGAAATACCCCAAACCTAAGTATGGTAATTAAACATCAAGCTATGATGTAATAAGGCTTAAACATGCCTAAGAAACATTGGTAGACAATTTAAACAAAAAAAAATACAAGAAAACACCATAAATGCAAAACAAATACTTGCTCTAGACTTGGTGTAACCTTGGTTAGGACCCAAAGGTTATTCCTAGACCTTATTAACATGCTAAAGAATATGTTAAAGCAATTACCAAAGAAAACGAAGCTCAAAAACAAGTTAAAACACAAATTATGCTTTAAGACCCCTTAAATCACATTTTGAGAAATTGTCTTAGAAAATAGTTTTGAGTGGCTAAATGACCAAGATTAAACATTAATCAACATGTGTACTATTTAGTATCACATTAGGAAGCCTAAATCAATGAGAAACCAAAAATTTCATAAATTTGTGCACTAATTATGAATAGTACCCAAATAGTGCCCAAAATAAGTCAAATGACTTTCTTAAGTGTCAATGGTCAAATAACACCTAAATATCTAAGGGAAAGAGAGGGGGCCGGTTTTTGATAGGGTGAGTCATCACCAAGGCCAGCACGTTAGGAAAGAAATAGGAAAGAAGAAAAAAATGACTATTTACCTTTTAAAGTAAATATCTTCCTTATACCTCATTTCTCTCCTCTCTTCTTCTTTTCACTCCTTCCCCACCGGTTTGTCTTCTTCTTCTCTGTTCCAAAACCATGAGATCTCCAGCCATGGTTCTCCATCTTCAATCTCTTGCCAAATGCAAGTCCAAGCTCTAAATAAAAAATTAAGAGCATATTTATGCTAGTTAGACCAAGGCCTTCAATTCCATCTTTTCAAATCTCCAAAAGCTCATGGTTGGTTCTATGAAGAAACTCCATGGAAGAGCTTCACTAGAAGAGAAAGATTCAGTTTTAAGAGCTCCTTTACATCTCCATTAGTTCAAGGTAAGAAAAGCTTGAAAAATCCAAATTTTCTCCATTTTCCTTAAATGTCCAAAAATGAATTCTCATGGGGCCTTGTTGTACTCTTTAATTTAGCCTTAATTCAATCTCCAAGGGACTAGTGGAGGTCCTTCTTTGATTCCTTATCAAAGTCTATCTTAAGACTCCAAAGGTAATCATCCATTTTAAATGCCTTAAACATTTTTTAACCTAAGAGTAAATTCCATTAGTCTAGGTATATTCCTTGGAACTCATTACATAATTTGAATGTTGATTAGAAGCTTAGCAAAGGAACTAAAAGTCCTTGCCGAAAATCAGCCAAGAAAGCCAAAGGAAGAGAGAAAGAAAAAGGCTTGAAAACAAGGTAAATTACTTACCTTAAGGGGGGTTTAATGTTTTGAGGGATGGGGTTTAGATAGATACAAATGTATCTTAGAGCTTACATTATATAATGGGTTATATAACCTAGGAAAAATAATTTGAACAAGCTTGTGAACTTGTGACTAAGGAGCCAATGGAAAATGAGTTAGTAAGATAAGCATAAGATGAATTATAAGAGCATTATAATTGCTATAAGATTGAGTGTTGTGTAAATACAGGTTGAAAGCTATTTATGTGGAAATTCAGTGTTTAGTTATGTCATTTAAGGGCCTAAGAGCCATGTCATTTAAGAGCCTAAGAGCCATGTCATTTAAGAGCCTTAGTGCTATGCAATTTAAGATTATTGCACCATATTGTGTTTGTTATGAATGGTTTGGATTGGGTGAGAAATATCATGAGAAAAAGATTTGATGTGTGTGTGTTGATTAGAGGAGAAAGACTATGCATATGGGCATGATGATATACTAGAGGAGCTATGACGAAATTTGAGTAGAAAAAAGTGTTTTTAGTGGTTGTTGTGAATTAAAATGACCAAGGATTTACTAGGAATCATTAAAGGAAATTTGAGTGGAAATGAGTTAACAAAGGGTTCTTGAGGATTAGAATAACCTAGAGTTGTCTAGGAGGAATTAGAGGTTAGGAGGGTGTATTAAACACACCAAAATCATGGTATGAGGGATGTTAAGACTTGTGCAAAAATCTATGAGAAATGATGTATAATGTCTTATGATGATTTAGGTATTGACTAGAGAATATGACTTGAGAATTTTGGGTAGCTTGTGTAAGGAGATAAAGATACTAGTAATGAATTAATGAGTGTATAGCTTGGATGGTGATGAGTGGACTGGGGTGATGGAGGTGAAAACTATAAGAGAATGTTAAAATTTGTCAAGGGAATGGCTAGGACTGTATAAGAGTGTATAACCATGGAATGGTGAGAAAATTGAGTAAAGGAGATGGAAATGTCTAAGGAGGATTTAGCATGGTCAAGGTAAATGAGGAAAGGATGTAAAGTGTTAAGAGTATGATTAGGGATGCACATGTATGTACAAGTTTGGGAATGATGAGTAGTAAGTGTAAAGGTGTAACACCCCAACTGCTAAACTCGTCATTACCTCTCAAACAGTCACAATTTAACATAAAACTCGCAGCGGAATCTAATAAACAGAGGGGTGTACAACGCCGTTAGCCACCCATATGGCTAACCAGGCTTATCTCACATACAGTAACGGTCCGATGGACTGGAACAACTGAATACACAATACAAATACTTTACCCAAATCATTTCTTTACTATACCGAGTCTACAATATATGGATGCCGACAACATATTCGGTCTTACACCTCTTTCAATACATAAATAATTAAATCTAACTACCCATGCTAACCACCGACTCCGTCCTACACTCGAACGGTCTCGTCTCTGGTGTACCTGCGAATAAAAACGATGCCCCTAGGGGCTCAGCTTAAAGCTGCATATGAAATTCGCATATACCGCGTGCTTACCGCGGTACGCCGACTACTTTTGGTCGGATATACATGGAGTTGTTTTAATTCAATCAACATGTATCATATCAATACATTACACATGTACACTACACAAGGAACACATTCAACCATGGAATTCTATCCTTAACTAACATAACGAGGTTGTTAGTTGTGTAAATTTACTCTTAGGCCTTGAGGGTAATACCTCACTATGCCTTGGTCTTGTTCAACAACTTACCCATACACTCGGGTTACTTAATCTTATTCTCACCCATTCTCTCAGGTTACATATTCTTATTCTCACCCATTCTCTCGGCTTACTCATTCTTATACTCACCCACGCCCTTGGGTTACTAATACTCAAGCCCACGTAGTTCTCAAGACACTACAGGTCTCCTACGCTCTTCTCGCTTGATTCTTTTAATACATACTTAAGCCAAAACTCATGGCTTTCGAGCTTAGTTTTACTAGCTCCAGGAACTCACTCTTAGTTCCTACTACTTACGCATAGGTCCGACTACTCTGAGACTTCTCACTTTCCCATGCACTCCTCTCTCGGAGTTATAATATATTTAGGCATATTAGTCTAGGAGTATCTCTCTCGATGTTCCTAAAGATTAGGGAACATTACTTAAATTCGGGTAATCTTAGTTTCAAGGGTTACCCATACATGTCGAATTCTTACACTTACGGTTATCTTCTTATACCGGGTAAAATCCTCATATAAGAGGTCGACCATGTCTCAAGGGAGTTAAATAATCCCTTAGGTCTCTTTTACCTTTCTTACAAGTTCACATCTTGCACTAGCTACTATCCTCTAGGTGAAGGTTCATTTATCTCTCCACTCTTGTTTATTTCAAGGATAGTACATTATGGTTTTCTAACCGTTATCGGGTATTACTCAACCCGTACATCTCCTCACATTCTAGGGAGTTCATATGTTTGCGTTATCGTTAAACTTTATTCGATAGCTTGTGTGTGTTTGCATATTACCATGTTTATGAGACTACCCGATCTACGGGTTTCTAGTCAATCATTACTCACTATGAGTCGGTCTATGCACTATGTTAGACCACACCGGCATACAAGTATGTTAGCTCATACAACATACAACAAGGCATACATAATCAAACAAGGGATTATTTTCATGCTTTAATCTTGATTAAGCCGGCACACAAACACACAAATCAGAGTAACTCGGTTAGCATACGGGGCATGAGAAAATCATACCTTTCACCGGGGTTTTTACTTTTATCGTGTCATCTCACCATGCTCTGGTCACGCACGATTCTCTGATAATGTTCCAAACATTATTATTAATACTAAGATCATACGGTACATAATTAAATGCTACTCCCGTACTTACCCCGTTTATCCCGTTATCTCGGTTTTACACTTGTTAATGGGAGTTCTCACTTCTCACTCTCTTCTAACACTTTCTTATACTTCTTAGGGCCTTTACATGTCACCAAACAAGGTCTTAACATCATCTAACATCATTAACATTCAAACCCCCATCATTTACAACCTTTAAAACACTCACGGGGCATTTCTGGGGGTGGTCCGGGACTTGGTCCTAACCCTAAGTCCCGGACCAATACTCATCGTAACTCTCGGGTGGGATTCAACACTGGTCCGGGACCTTGTCCCCATCCCAAGTCCCGGACCAAGCACAGACTACACTCTCGGTTTAAATTTAAGGGGTGGTCTGGGACTTTGTCCAAGGACTAGGTCCCGGACCCTACTAAAACCTGCAACATGCAATATTTTTCAACCCCAATTCAATCCTTAATCCACCCCTAATCATTCCCTAATCTTTCCACTAGATTCCTACATGATTAATCACCTTAAAACATGCTCTAAAACTCTTCAAATCATGGGTTAAACCCTTACTCAAATATTGCCCAAAATCATAAATTTTGCATTCTCATTTTGCACCAATGCACACTTGTGCATTTTCTAACTCCTCTTGGCACTTTGCATTTTGTTCTCACTTAATTTGACCATTCCTAAACTTCCAGGATAATGCACACCTCATACAAAGTTCCAAGACTCACTCTTAAAGCCTTAAACTCACTTCTTTTCTACCATTCTTAAGGCACTTAAACAACTTCTTTTTGCTACAACTTTTGCATAATTCTCCTCTCCTTAAACTAGCATTCCCAAGGTGGTTTACTAACCCAGTTCAATCTTCTTACATACCTAGCCACTCCTAGGTTATTCTCCACTCAAACAACACTTACTCCACTTAGATTTCTACACAAATTTTGCCATAACTTGGCTACTTTTCTAACCTTGTCCAAAACTCATCTCTTCCCATATCTCATCCTAAAACTAGCCAAACCACAATGGTTCTACCAGCACACACACAAAAACATAAAACTCATCAATTCTACAAATGCAACACAATGCATAATCCATAAAGTACATAGCTCATAAATCAAACACTTTATTTCACAAATGTTTTCTCACTTGTATTATTACTATACAAGCACATTTATAAAAAACTCAAGTGGGGTTCATTCATTTATTAACCCTTCCCAAATTCTAATAACACTTAGTTAGGCTCCAAGGTAGATTAATTAACTTTTATTCACAAGCCTTTCTTTGACATTCTCTTCTCCTCTTCTCTTCACTTTAAAACCGATCAAAGGCCATGGAATTACCCATCTCCATGTCAATGTTCAAAGCAAGAAATGAGTTTAAGTAAAAACACTTAACCTCATTAATTTAAGATGCTTAAAGCTCTAAAATGGGTGATTACCTTGCAACCCTAGGATGGGGCTTTGGTCAAGAATCAAAGAGGAACTCCCTCCAAGCTTTTAGGGGTTGAAACAATGCTCATAAAAGGGAAGAAACAAGGCTCCATTAGAGGTCAAAATCGGCCAAGGTATAAAAGAGAGAAACATGACTTTTTCATGGATATTTTTACCTTGGTAAAAAGTGGAAGGCTTCAAAATGGTGTGCTTTTCTCATCAAATGGCCAACACCCATCAAAATGAACTTCAAGCTTTTGGAATTTTGAAAAGAGGGAAGTGTAGAGTTTGATGAGAGGAGTTCAAATATGTAATTATTTTTCAATTCGGAGCAAGGATGAAGCTTGGGCAAGGAGAAGAAGATGGAGAACCCTGTTTGGCTCCAATGGCGTTCAACACACAGAGAGAGAGGGAGAAATCGGTGGGGAAGGGGAAAAAAGAAGAAGAAGGAAAATGAGAGGAAAGAGAGAGAGAGGGAAATGTTTATGCTTTTGCTTTTTGCTTTTCACTCTCGTCCTTTTCTTTCTTTTTCTTTATTTACTAACTTAGCATGTGAGTGAGGGTAATGACTCACTAATAAAACCGGCCCCACTATATTAGTGAGCTGGAGCATTTTTCGGTTTCTGACAGAAAACGCTCGTTATTTTACCCGGTTTGGCACTATTCACTAACCGGGCCCGTTTTTTGGATTTTTTCTCGTTTCTTTATTTTAATGGCTATTAAGCTTCCATTAATACTTAATTATAGTTATTTAATCAACTATAATTTTTACGGGTCCGTTTGACCACTTAAAGTCACGTTTTCAGGTTTTCTCGAAAAACGTACTTTAAAACTCTGTTAGCGTTTAATCCATTATTTGGATCCGTTTTCTTCGGGAATCATTCCCGTATACTAATTAGGCCTACCTAAGCCTTAGGAATCCATCTCGGACCCTAACCGAGGTCTTATACCTCCTATACTCATTTAATGTGCATTTTAGCGTTTTTCACGTTTTACGCGTTTTCTCTTTTCTTTTGGTTTAATTCTCTTCACCAATACTCTTTAGGCACCATTAGGCCTTTAATGATCACATTAGAGTAATTTAATCACCATTTTTAGATCTGGGGTATTAAAATCTACCCCCCTTAAGGAACTTTGCCCTCAAAGTTAGCGAATCTAATATGGTTGGTCTCATGGCATTCTATGCCGAGGTTATAATACACGTATAACCTTACAGACTCCACAAGTACGACTCATTTCACACTACCCATACCACACACAAATCACAGCATGCATAGCAATAAAAAATACTCTTTTACTCTCTCCATGGAATCGGTCCGAAGACAAGAAGGCACTATAGTCCTCGAATCCATATTGAGTAATATACTACTGATCCCTCAGGTACCGGTCACGTTGGACACTTACGTTCTCTGGTCCACGGCCGTTTCATGACAAATGGGCACTTACTCTCTCTGACCCACGGTCCCTTCGGTTCTGATCAAAACGTTACACATATACATATCCTCAGGCACTCTGGTTGACTCACTCAATACAGGAACGTCTTAGGGTACTCTCCCCGTCCCGCTGCGTTTGGAAAATCACACACTGTCACGCCCCAACCGGTCACTTAGGACCGCCGCACGTACGGTGCAATGGTTTCAAAACTAATACACGCCCACCGTTCTACCGGTCATCAAGACTTAAGGCCACAGCCATCGGCAGGTGATAGCGGTTTCAAAACCAATTTTCATTTCCATCTTCACACTTGAAGAAAATTCTTTTGTAAATTCCATTTGAAAATTCTTTTAAAATATCACACAACTCCAAATCCGGTTTATGTAGCTGTATCTTTTCTTAGTGTGATTACTTGTGACCACTTATAGAGAGCTTCAAGAATCATCCAACCCTGATGTGATCATCATCAGTGTTGAATTATCCATCCACCCCATTTGTGTTCGGTTTCCCTTGATCGCTAGTAGATCAAGTTCCACCTCCCACGTCAGTTTCAAACAATCAGATAGTCAAACATTTTTGTTTTCTATCTTTTACTCTTTCTTGTCATATCATAAAACATTACATTTTAATTTATATCAAATTTCCTAGAACTTAGGTCATCCATCATTATCATTATTTCACTTGCTTACCTAGGCATCCCATACTTATGGCCTCATTAGTCAAATTGTTACTCAATTTAAAACATACAACATGCAACTCCAAAGGATGGAACTCCCTCCATCAATCACTCTCGAATAAAATCACCTAGGGAAACTCACTTCCTACTAGGTTATACATCGTTTCATACCGATTCATACTCATTATGTCTCATGTCTATTCTCAATAGACATATACTATAGGGATTCTCACTCCCTGGAGTTTCTCTACTCCCATTTTCATAAATATTATATACACATTACTCGCATCTCTCATGCACAATAACCATAATTACACAATGAATGGGTACATATGTTATGTAACATAAGTTCCAATCATCAAAACAATCTCTTTTGTGCTATGCACATAGGAGTTTACGCACCTATACGTAAAACATACTCTAAGCGGTTTCTCACCCTACCCCCTTAAAAGGGGTTACGCCCGCGTAATCGACCATATGTTATCATTGAACCTTGGTTCACTAATTCGAGTATCATGAAGTGTTTTAACTTCACTGCGGTTAATTAACTCATAACCGAGTTCGGTTCTAGCCTCTAAGGCTTCAGGGCGTTATGATTTGCCTATTACTCACATTTGCCAGGTATTCTTAACCTTTGAATTACAGTCCACAAGCTTCTGCTGCGTGACCTGATAACTAGAGCTTAACTCGCCCTTTGGCATTCTCAATGTATTAATCCACTCCCTTTTATCCCTTGTGTCTTGGGAATAAAGGTTCTCAATCGTCGCTAGGTATCTCTTACCGTATGCGGATTCGATGAGTTATAGATTTTCTCTTCAGCTCTTAGGAAATCTATTTCGTGTATCTCTGTATGCCTTCGTGATTATTCACTTACTTTTCCTGACTTGTTGTCAGTTGAGGTCAAGCTACTACTTAGTATGTAGTGCTTCTTCGATTAATAGTTGCTTCTGAATTATGTTTGTTTACTTGTGTCCGTACAAGAATTCTTCATTCAAACTACTTTGTATTACCATGCATCGGTCCTGGGACCTGTGGGTTATGGGCCCACGTTCTTCGTGCATCTTTGGCCAACGCCCGCACGGTTATTTCTCTAGTTTTCACTCAATAGGCTGTGTTGACATTTCTCAATTCCTAGCTCTACCACTCGATCATTACCGCACAAGTGCAATACCAAAACACTCAGTCATACAGAGTGCAGAAGCGTAAACCCTTGGCGGTAAATCTCTTGTGTGATAGGAATGAATATGTCTCCTTACCATCTTTCTCATCAACTTCATATCATTATCTGATTACACTCTTATAACGGTCGCTTGCTGCGTACCAAGTTCTTACTCATTTTCATGGCATCCGCTACTACTTTAGCTTTTTCCTAGGTGTTCTCGCCATTTACACTATGGCTTGCCATTCACTTGGCTCACAAATACGCTATTCTTAAAATCTCTCCGCGCACTTGCGCACTGCTTACTCTGCAGTTCATATTGCACACTTACAGTGTTTACTACCCAACCGATTACTCTTCGGTTTCGAATTGCTGCAATCAAGGTTCCTCCTTACACTCTACTATTGTTCATATACTCCTTGGCATATACACATGCTCAAGTTTCACTATACCGCTCTAACGGCTTCACATTACATTCTTAGGTGGTAGACCTTCTCTGGAGGATTCACGTAATTGCCGCTCCCTAGGCCCAACAACAACGAGGGTATCCCCATTCTAGGGTAGTGGTTCATTCCCCACTGTTTCTCTTATGCCTTTTTTGCATAAGTTTGCAATGTTTAGATCTACGAGTTGTAGTTAGTTCTACTGGCTTTCAAGCCACCTCACCCGAGCCATGCTCTGTGCTGCTGTTTATACAAGTTTTGCTTCTCCGTACACCATTAAATGGTTTGGAGGTATTACTGGGTTTTTGATATGGTTGTTTCATCACGCTTCCGTACATGGAAGTCCCTTAAGCATCTTGATATTTATTCATGTTCTCTGGCAATCTAGGGTATCCCGTATTACGTGGGATCCTTCGGGTTCTACCCGAGTGTTCGCTTAAACACTTGTGTTCTCAACACGATATCTCGCTCAACTACTGTTGACCCGGAACCCTTCACGGATTGCTCCTGGGTGTTTCTGAGTTGCGCCATTACACCTGGCTTGAACTCTTGGGTATGTTCAGTTTCTTTACTCCGCCTTGCGGTTACATATATTTTGAACTACCCGTTTTGGGTTGTAACGTCTCTCGTTATTGGGTAGATCATTGATTCTTTCCTTTGCCTTCTTGGTTAGGTATGCCACGGGAATTCTATCTCATCCATCAAATGTTCACGTGTCCATTTTAGGCATTTGCCATATTACTTACGCTTTCATTCTAGTTATTATGTATTTTCTAGAGATATCCAATGTCTATACTTAATACTCTGTGCTTCTTGCGCTCTCAACCCTTTAGTCATCCTCTTGGAATGGGTTCTTGACTCCTTTCGCCTTGTAAGCTTCGCTGTGTTCTTCGGTCATTCGAGGTCTCAAACTGTTTGGTTTAAACTTATCTTATGGTCCGTAGTATGGAGTCGACTACTTCCCGTGTTCCGTACTCTACTTGTATACATACATGGAGTATCTTATTGATACGTTGCCACTTACCCGACTAACTCATAACTGGTCTGTCAGGCCCGTAAGCTTCTTCGGAGTGCGGTTGTCCCATGTCTCGTTTGTGTACACTAGTAGTGTCGGTCACACGCCTAGGTGAAGTATTCTGTGGCCAACTCCTCTTGTATCATTCCATGATAACTTACCGTAGTTTTTCGGTTTTTGGTTTTAAAATTTTGGGGGTTTTGGAAAAGTTGCGTTTTGAAAGAAAATTTGAGTTTTGAAAATCAAGTCTCATGGCATTCCAATGCCGGTTGCTTCTTACCAAGTCTAGCTTCTCGCCGACTGGTATGTTCTTAGCATAGTGGTCAGGCCGTTAGGCTTTCCAAGGTTTCATTTCAGAATTCTTAGGGTTGTCTCGCCATATTGGCTTCTCTCGCCATCTTAGTACTTGCTAAGTACTGGTCGCTTGTCAAAGCTCCTCTTAATAGTCCCGTTTTTACTGCACTTGCCGTGACAAGTGCGCGGTACAGGCGGTTTTTTTTTGGATAACTCGTACCGGTTTCGGTATTGTTCACATTATATTTGGTAGCCTTGTCGGCTCTTCCTTGATCCTTAGTTGGATAACTACTCCGTAGAGCTGCTTCTCATTCATCTTGACATGATTGTCATTCATTTAGGTGCTTCTCCCCTCCTGGAGTTCCTTAATTACTTAGTTCTATGTTCTACCTCGTTGCTCGTTCCACGTTTTTACTGTGGTTACCGAGGTTTTAGTTATTTAGGCACTACTTCTGTAGTCCTATTCGGGTATTTCCCGTAGTTATGCTTGTAGCTGTCAAAGCTATGCCTGTTAGGTATCGCGACCTCTTCTGGTGGCGTGGCAGGGTGGTTGTTTCTTAGTCAGTTAATATACCATTAGTGGTATTCTTTAACTTTGGCGGTCCGTGGACTTGGGTCCGGTTTGTTACTTCTCAAGAATCCGCCTACTTGCACGGTTGGTGCTTCCTTCTTGCTGCTTCGGTCGGCCGTGTTCTCGAGACTGCGAAGCATGTCGCCCTAAGCTGCCACAGATTCCAGTCTCCTTGGATTAGGAATTTCTCGATCTCCCGCCATTAAGTGCGGTCATTGTCGTTCTAGCGGGATCTGTCTCTGGGGTTTCCGGTTCTTGGGATCTACCGTAAGACAGGTTCAGGTTCATGTAGACATATTTATTAGCTGCCAGATTGGGTTTCCCGTCTCTCTGGCGTTCTTTCCCGAGCTTTTAATACGGGGGTTGTGGAGGGCGGATTTGGTATTGTAGGTATCCAGATCATACTGGAAGTTCCTAACTAGCGCATCTCTCATGCTACTACTCAACCCTTAGCCCTAAGTCTCTAATTCCTAACTCGATATTTCCTAAGCTCGGTATTTCCAGTCATCAGAGCGATACTTTGCTCTGATACCATTTTTGTAACACCCCAACTGCTAAACTCGTCATTACCTCTCAAACAGTCACCATTTAACATAAAACTCGCAGCGGACTCTAATACAACAGAGGGTGGTACAACGCCGTTAGCCACCCATATGGCTAACCAGGCTTATCTCACATACAGTAACGGTCTGATGGACTGGAACAACCGAATACACAATACAAATACTTTACCCAAATCATTTCTTTACTACACCGAGTCTACAATATATGGATGCCGACAACATATTCGGTCTTACACCTCTTTCAATACATAAGTAATTAAATCTAACTACCCATGCTAACCACCGACCCCGTCCTACACTCGAACGGTCTCGTCTCTGGTGTACCTGCAAATAAAAACGATGCCCCTAGGGGCTCAGCTTAAAGCTGCATATGAAATTCGCATATACCACGTGCTAACCGCGGTACGCCGACTACTCTTGGTCGTATACATGGAGTTCGTTTTAATTCAATCGACATGTATCATATCAATACATTACACATGTACACTACACAAGGAACACATTCAACCATGGAATTCTATCCTTAACTAACATAACGAGGTTGTTAGTTGTGTAAATTTACTTTAGGCTTTGAGGGTTATACCTCACTATGCCTTGGTTCTTGTTCAATAACTCACCCATACACTCGGGTTACTTAATCTTATTCTCACCCATTCTCTCAGGTTACATATTCTTATTCTCACCCATTCTCTCGGGTTACTCATTCTTATACTCACCCACGACCTTGGGTTACTAATACTCAAGCCCACGTAGTTCTCGAGACACTACAGGTCTCCTACGCTCTTCTCGCTTGATTCTTTTAAAACTATGTAAGCCAAAACTCATGGCTTTCGAGCTTAGTTTTACTAGCTCCCAGAACTCACTCTTAGTTCCTACTACTTACGCATAAGTCCGACTACTCTCGGACTTCTCACTTTCCCATGCACTCTCTCTCTCGGAGTTATAATATATTTAGGCATATTAGTCTAGGAGCTTCTCTCTCGATGTTCCTAAAGATTAGGGAACATTACTTAAATTCGGGTAATCTTAGTTTCAAGGGTTACCCATACATGTCGAATACTTACACTTACGGTTATCTTCTTATACCAAGTAAAATCCTCATATAGGAGGTCGACCATGTCTCAAGGGAGTTAAATAATCCCTTAGGTCTCTTTTACCTTTCTTACAAGTTCACATCTTGCACTAGCTACTATCCTCTAGATGGAGGTTCATTTATCTCTCCACTCTTGTTTATTTTGTGGATAGTACATTATGGTTTTCTAACCATTATCGGGTATTACTCAACCCGTACATCTCCTCACATTCTAGGGAGTTCATATGTTTGCGTTATCGTTATACTTTATTCGATAGCTTGTGTGTGTTTGCATATTACCATTGTTTATGAGACTACCCGATCTACGGGTTTCTAGTCAATCATTACTCACTATGAGTCGGTCTATGCACTATGTTAGACCACACCGGCATACAAGTATGTTAGCTTATACAACATACAACAAGGCATACATAATCAAACCAGGGATTATTTTCATGCTTTAATCGTGATTATTGCCGGCACACAAACACACAAATCAGAGTAACTCGGTTAGCATACGGGGCATGAGAAAATCATACCTCTTTCACCGGGTTTTTTACTTTTATCGTGTCATCTCAGCATGCTCGGGTCACGCACGATTCTCTGATAATGTTCCAAACATTATTATTAATACTAAGATCATACGGTACATAATTAAATGCTACTCTCCCGTACTTACCCCGTTTATCCCGTTATCTCGGTTTTACACTTGTTAATGTGAGTTCTCACTTCTCACTCTCTTCTAACACTTTCTTATAATTCTTAGGGGCTTTACATGTCACCAAACAAGGCCTTAACATCATCTATTATCATTAACATTCAAACCCCCATCATTTACAACCTTTAAAACACTCACGGGGCATTTCTGGGGGTGGTCCGGGACTTGGTCCTAACCCTAAGTCCTGGACCAATACTCATCGTAACTCTCGGGGATTCAACACTGGTCCGGGACCTTGTCCCCATCCCAAGTCCCGGACCAAGCACAGACTACACTCTCAGTTTAAATTTAAGGGGTGATCCGGGACTTTGTCCAAGGACTAGGTCCCGGACCCTGCTAAAACCTGCAACATGCAATATTTTTCAACCCCAATTCAATCCTTAATCCACCCCTAATCATTCTCTAATATTTCCACAAGATTCCTACATGATTAATCACCTTAAAACATGCTCTAAAACTCTTCAAATCATGGGTTAAACCCTTACTCAAATTATTGCCCAAAATCACAAATTTTGCATTCTCATTTTGCACCAATGAACACTTGTGCATTTTCTAACTCCTCTTGGCACTTTTCATTTTGTTCTCACTTTATTTGACCATTCCTAAACTTCCAAGATAATGCAAACCTCATACAAAGTTCCAAGACTCACTCTTAAAGCCTTAAACTCACATTCTTTTCTACCATTATTAAGGCACTTAAACAACTTCTTTTTGCTACAACTTTTGCATAATTCTCCTCTCCTTAAACTAGCATTCCCAAGGTGGTTTACTAACCAATTCAATCTCCTTACATACCTAGCCACTCCTAGGTTATTCTCCACTCAAACAACACTTACTCCACTTAGATTTCTACACAAATTTTGCCATAACTTGGCTACTTTTCTAACCTTGTCCAAAACTCATCTCTTCCCATATTTCATCCTTAAACTAGCCAAACCACAATGGTTCTACAAGCACACACAAAAACATAAACTCATCAATTCTACAAATGCAACACAATGCATAATCCATAAAGTACATAGCTCATAAATCAAACACTTTATTTCACAAATGTTTTCTCACTTGTATTATAACTATACAAGCACATTTCTACAACAATCAAGTGGGGTTCATTCATTTATTAACCCTTCCCAAATTCTAATAACACTTAGTTAGGCTCCAAGGTAGATTAATTACCTTTTATCCACAAGCCTTTCTTTGACATTATCTTCTCCTCTTCTCTTCACTCCAAAACCGGTCAAAGGCCATGGAATTACCCATCTCCATGTCAATGTTCAAAGCAAAGAAATGAGTTTAAGTAAAACACTTAACCTCATTAATTTAAGATGCTTAAAGCTCTAAAATGGGTGATTACCTTGCAACCTTAGGATGGGGATTTGGTCAAGAATCAAAGAGGAACTCCCTCCAAGCTTTTAGGGGTTGAGAAAATGCTCATAAAAGGGAAGAAACAAGGCTCCATTAGAGGTCAAAATCGGCCAAGGTATAAAATGGAGAAAACATGACTTTTTCATGGATATTTTTACCTTGGTAGAAAGAGGAAGCTTCAAGCTTCAAAATGTTGTGCTTTTCTCATCAAATGGCCATCACCCATCAAAATGAACTTCTAGATTTTGGAATTTTGAAAAGAGGGAAGTGTAGAGTTTGATGAGAGGAGTTCAAATATGCAATTTTTTTCAATTCGGAGCAAGGATGAAGCTTGGGCAAGGAGAAAAAGATGGAGAACCCTTGCTTGGCTCCAATGGCATTCAACACGAGAGAGAGAGGGAAATGTTTATGCTTTTGCTTTTTGCTTTTTGCTTTTCTCTCTCCTCCTTTTCTTTCTTTCTTTATTTATTTACTAACTTAGCATGTGAGTGAGGGGAATGACTCACTAATAAAACCGGCCCCACTATATTAGTGAGCTTGAGCGTTTTTTGGTTTCTGACAGAAAACGCTCGTTATTTTACCCGGTTTGGCACTATTCACTAACCGGGCCCGTTTTTCAGATTTTTTCTCGTTTATTTATTTTTAATGGCTATTAAGCTTCCATTAATACTTATTTATAGTTATTTAATCAACTATAATTTTTACGGGCCTGTTTGACCACTTAATGTCGCGTTTTCGGGTCTTCTAAAAAACGTGCTTTAAAACTCCGTTAGCGTTTTAATCCATTATTTGGATCCGTTTTCTTCGGGAATCATTCCCGTATACTAATTAGGCCTAACTAAGCTTTAGGAATCCATCTCGGACCCTAACCGAGGTCTTATACCTCCTATACTCATTTAATGCGCATTTTAGTTTTTCACGTTTTACGTGTTTTCTCTTTTCTTTTGGTTTTATTCTCTTCACCAATACTCTTTAGGCACCATTAGGCCTTTAATTATCACATTAGAGTAATTTAATTACCATTTTTAGATCTGGGGTATTAAAAAAGGAGAGGAAGTTGTGCATGGAGATGCAATATGACCTTGAGAACTTTGAGTTAAGGAGGTGAGGATGATTGATAATGCTTGAGGAGTAGTCAAAATGGTTGAGAGGTAACACTTTGGTTAGTTGAGGTTTTAGGCAAATTTTACATGTTGGAAGAATAAGGAACTAAGTTTTAAGTGTTAGGAGTACAGTAAGAATTTGAGTAAGTGATTAAGGAGTTTGATGGTGGGTTAATTAATGAGTTTGGTGGATGATTTAAGAGGGTGTTAAAGTGCCAAAATGATGTTAGAACATACTAGTACATTTGTGAGAAGGTTTGGAGTGAAATAAACACTTAGAAAAATGGGTCTGACTTCCACCTACCATAGGACCGACCTTGGAAGGTTGGTCGAGCTAGAATTACCCATCCTGGAAGCCTTCTGACTTCGACCTACCTTAGGACCGACCTTGGCAAGGTCGGTCGGGTTGAAATTTTCAAACGGTGGAGTGCACTGACTTCGACCGACCTTGGGACCTACCTTGCAAGGTCGGTCGGACCTTATAAAAAAAGAGTGGCATTAGTAGTCCACCATATGGAGGGTAATGATGATTAGAAAGATAAGCAAATAAGGCCTTAAGAGATTAAGTTGAGTAAAATGATTTATGTGATTAAGATTAAATTTCAGAGACTTAGTGGTTATTAGTCGGGGATCTTTAGTGGCTAAGTAAGCTAGGTTACTTGGAAGTAATTAACGACCCAAATTGGATGAATGTTTAAGGACTTGAGAATTGGGACTCGGAAGGAGATTAGGCAACCAAACGACCGACAGTGAATGGTATGGTTTTCTTGTAGCCTATTTGCTAACGAGGTGTCCCTCGGCTTGTGTGCTATTTGTTTATGTGTTCCGACTAAACAAGATAAAGCATGCAACGGTTTATTGTATTGTTGTGTGTTGTTTTAAACTAACACAACTTACCTTAAGAACTTGCTAACAATGTTTAGTAAAGATTGTATGAGAATAAGGACACTCCCTAATATAAGTTTGTAAGTAACCGAAAGAGGTTAACTAACAAACATCGTTGTTGACACTTCTACTAACTGGAACTTGGGGGAGTGAGGAATCCGGGACTGACTCCGGTCATGCATGTTGAGTTAGGAGGTCGGTATCCTTATCAGGTCCGTCCTCCATTGAGACTTGTCTTCGGACTTGTCATCTAGAGTCGACAAATAGACTCGACCACCTTGGATTACTGTTCAAGGTGGGAGGCAAGATTAAGATGGTGCGGTGGGATCTCCTAAATCCTAAATTTAAGAAATAATGTTTATTTAACCCGATGGAGTTGATAGCTCATTGGCTAGGGTTACTTTTGACCCGACAAAGATAAACACTGAGTTAAGAAAACAACCAATTCTAACTAAAGAAAGATTGGTACACTGAGATAAGAGTGGATATGAGAATAAGAGAAATCTGGAATTAAAGAGTTAAAAACTAACTCACTTACTTAAGGAACGCTGTTGGAGTAAAAGTGTGTTACCACTTCTACCACTTAGGCAGTGTACCTAATCGTTTTGCGGAATAGTGGATATGTGGGTTGCCGTACTCTTGGGGGACCTCGCTGTGGATAATTGATAGTGTAGTAAATTGACTGAGAATTCTATTAAACAGATTTAACCTTTTTGAGGGAATGACTAAAAGCAACTCATAAGACAATAATAAAAACATTTAATCAAAACAGAAAAGAAATAGAAATTATAAATCTTTTTGTGTTTTTAAGAAGCATCCCGGGTTACTCTGCTTACCTATTTTATTTAATCATATTAATATAACTTTCCCACTTTAGCAATAAACTCAAGAATCTTAATTAGTTTATTGACCGTTCCCTGTCTAATAAACCCTGATTAATTTAAACAACAAGCGCAAATCTTGCTCAAGTCATAAATAAATGAATCGCATTATTAATAATCCCTATTGGAGTTAGATTAACCTATACGGTGAGAAACTCGCTTCTAGTCGTTAACCCATTTGACTTCCTATGTCTAGAACCTTGTCTCAGCATTGCATTTTAACAAAGAACTACAAATATCACTTTAATACTTGTACAAGAGAATTAAAGCGCATTAAGGAGAGGAATCAAAATACTGCTTAGATAAATTATACTGGAAAGCTTACATAAAAAATTATATAAAACAGGCTTGCTTCTAACCCGGGAAGCTAAGTTTATTATTCAGACATAATTATATAGTAAAACAAGCATAAGAAATAAAATAGATGGAACCAACGAGAAGAACGAACAGATGGCAATCAATTTCTTCATTGGTTCTCTGGAAACTAACAGCATAAGGCTGATGAAGAAATAAGATAAAATGGAGAAGTGGGGGATAAGAAGATGGAATGGATCGTAGGTGTGAGCGATGGATTGTGGAAGAGATTGAATATTTCTGAGTAGAAGGCTCGTGGGTTTTATAGAAGGAAGGAGAAGAAACAGGCTGGAGCACGCGTGCTAGTGGGTGAACAAGATAAGGGAGGTGCCAGTTGATGGAGTAGATGGATAAGTTGCAGAACGCGTGAGGATTTTCAGGAGTGTCGGCCGCGCCTGATATTGCTGTCTGTAGGCGCCGCAAAGAAGAAGATAAACAGCACCCAATTCTGTCGCGTTAAAATCTGGATCTGGTTGCATTTTTAGAGGCGTCCGCGTTTATGTCCGGCCATATATGGGCGGACGTCTCTGAGTTGTCCGGCCAAAAATCCTCGGACAGGCCACGGTTGTGTCTCTGTCCGGCCTTCTGTCCGGGTTTAAAATCCACGGACGTCACTCACGTCATTCTTCTCTTCTTGTCTGAGTCATGTCCGGCCTTAAATCCACGGACGTGGCTACTCATGTCCGCTCCGTGTCCGGCCTTAAATCCGCGGACGTCACACACGGAGTCCGGCCTTTGTTATCCGGAATAGACACGGACGCATGTTTGACTTGTCCTGGTTCGAGCGATAATTGTTTTGCTCCTAAAATATTCATTTCGGCTCCGATTTAAGATCCGTTTGCGCCCACTCATTCGTCTCTTCTGTCTACTTTGCTCCTAGCTTGGTTTTCCTCATGTTTAACCAATAAATTTGTGAGATAAACAATAAAACATAAACTAGAGGAAAAACATACGATAAGTGAGAAATGAGCAAGAAAAGTGCTAATATAATATACGAAATACACCCATAAAACATGCTCATTTGGACACTTATCACACCCCCACACTTACCTTTTGCGTGTCCTCAAGCAAAACCATGTACCCAAGTAAGTAGGAAATGCTCAATACTAACAAATATTATTATGAAGGGTAGGATAAACATGATCTTTAAACTTTTTAGAGGAGTGTGATCCATTACCTACTGGTGGCATAGGTGTGCTCAGGGTAAAAATAAAATATAGAGTTTCGGGTATGATCCAGAGTACTTCAATGCTTCTTAGTTAAGGTGACTTTGAGAACTTTTACCATGGCCAACTTCTCTCAAGAATGGGCATTGAGGAGAAAACAAAAGGAAAAATAGAATTTTGCATTTGTTTCACTTTTGCATAAGAGATGAGAAGATAAAATGTAGGCATCAAGCCCTTGTATTTAAGAACACTCAACTCTCATTTGTTGGTTACCAATGGTGTCTCGCAAGTCCCTAGTTTATTATTATTTTTTCCTTTTGACAGAGAAGCACCCCTTAGCAATCCCTAAGAAAGAAGACAGAAGGAACCCCTAAGCGATAAAAATCCAACCATTTCAGATCATTTGGTCACACCGCATAAAAAATGCTCCTCAAAAGTAATCAATTTTTTTAAAATTTGTACCATTTATCCCCAATTCATAACAGTATTTGTTTTTAAAGAGAATAACCCACATATAAAGGGTCCATGATATTGAATTTGGAAAAACGCAAGATAAGCAGAGAGATTAAGCATTTTAAGCAATGTGTCAGTTTAAGAGAGACTTAAGACGAGCGACAGAGAAGTGAGTCCTCCCCCACACTTAGACTGGAGCAATGTCCTCATTGCATAGGAAGAATTAAATTAACGAGGTCATGCAATCTACTATCTCACACTATTCAAAGCAGAAGGGGGTATATAAAAATTTGAAGTGCAAAGTAAAGAGAATGTACTCCCCAGAGTTCATAGAGTGTTTAGGCAGAGCTCCCCCACACTTGAGTTCAGCTGTAGAATGTGCAAGATGTTCCTGTAATAAATATCCTAAACAGCCAGAAGAACTCAAGTTAAATCTCTTCGTTCTCTCTCCTCTCCTTTTTTTATTTATAAAAACATATATAGGAATAATATGAAAGACAAACATAAAACAAAAATAGTAGGGAAATAATATTTAACCACTGGGTTGCCTCCCAGTAAGCTGCCCGTATTTATAGTCTTTGGCTAGACTCCCGCTTCGTTATCCTGGATCAAAAATGAAGGTAGACAACAGCTTCGCCAGGAAAACGAAGTTAGCAGTAATTAAAGCAAACCACCTGGATCAAAACAGAATGTCACCTCGGCAAATAAAATAGGAAAATAAATACTCCACAAAACCTGGTGTTTGAGGAGGTACTGCCGGTAACGTAGTTCTAACAGTAGACCAGGTGGTGATGACTTTCTTTCCTCAAATTGGAGGATGTAAACATCCTCTTCTTGTTGTTGAGGCTTATGGAGGCAGGGTGAGAGTTTATGAGAGACTAGTGGTAGCGCTTTCTCCTCAGATTTGAGAATATAAATATCCTCTTCTTCCGGTTGATGAGGCTCATACAAAATATCTTCAGATTTAATTGCTCCTCTTGTGTTGGGGATGGAGATGGAGGAGAATTGTAACTTTCAGACATTTGCTCCAACTCAGCGTCGGAGAAAATGTCCTGATAAGTTTCTTTATCTCCTCATCAGAACTTGTAGCTTCAATAATATCTGGCTCGAATTGATCTTCACTCATTGGACTCACCACTAGAATCTCTTCTAGCGGCTTGGTCTGACTCGGGAGAAATTCGTCTGGCCCTTGTGTAGATTGTTGTTCATTCTGATTGAAGTAGCAGTATCCCAACCGAGCTTCTTTGTACTGTGTATTAGCCTGGTCGACTTCCCACCAGTACGGCTCTCGATTTGACTGTTGAGGTGATTGATAATCCTTGACCAACCTTTGATATGAGGACATCTCCTCTTGCATGTGAGTCCATTCCAAATTGATCAACAATCTCTTCACCTCATCGTCGCCGCTCTCCATAATCATAGTACTATCCTACAAAAACAAAAATAAAAATACCAAGTAGAATAGAACTAAAAATAGAAAATAAACATAAAAACAGAAATTAACTAAATAGAAAAACAAATATGAAACAAAACAGAGATAGAATAAATTGCTAAAATAAAAGTAAGTAAAATGAAATAAAATTAAATAAAGCGAAAACAAAATAAAACAAATATAACAAAATTAACCTAAAACATATTTTAAACCTTTTTGAGGGAATGATAAAACTAACTCATAAGACAATAATAAAAACATGAGTAAATTACTCAGAACCCTTGAGGATTGGGATATTACAGTTAACCCCCTTTGTGTTTATCATAATTATTGGTAACCACCTCAAGGTTAAGGTATCTTTTACTACGAGCCCCCAAACTATAACTTTGTTATTAGAAAGTTAACTACGTGTTGATCTATCAACTTAATCACATAAATAATGCCAAGATGGACAACAAAACTGCTTAATCAACATCGTCTAACTCTCTCTCATCCCACTTTAGATGCATTTTCGAGGCAAGGTTGACATTTTTAGGAAAATAACAATACAATTAAGTAGTGTTTTTTGTCCAGTCTGACATTATTAATGTGATTAAGCTGATAGGTCAACACGTAGTTAACTTCTTAATACATAGATATAGTTTGGGGGCTCGTAGTCAAAGATACCTTAACCTCGAGGTGGTTACCAGTAATTATGATAAACACAGGGTGTTAACTGTAATATCCCAAATCCTCAAGGGGGTTCTGAATAATTTATTCTAAAAACATTTAATCAAAACAGAAAAGAAATAGAATTATAAATCTTTTTGTGTTTTTAAGAAGCATCCCGGGTTACTCTGCTTACCTATTTTATTTAATCATATTAATATAAATTTCCCACTTTAGCAATAAACTCAAGAATCTTAATTAGTTTATTGACGTTCCCTGTCTAATAAACCCTGATTAATTTAAACAACAAGCGCAATCTTGCTCAAGTCATAAATAAATGAATCGCATTATTAATAATCCCTATTGGAGTTAGATTAACCTATACGGCGAGAAACTCGCTTCTAGTCGTTACCCACACTAGTAAAAACGGAGGTCTTTTTCGGCCCTTATTTTCGGCGGTTTTTTTGTAGCCGAAAAAGATAACGTAACAGACAAATTTTCGGCGGTTTATAGTCAAAACCGCCGAAAATTGTCATCTTAATGAGCAATTTCGGCGGTTTTTGGTAAAAACCGCCGAAAATGTTACATTAAGAAGACAATTTTCGGCGGTTTTGACTATAAACCGCCGAAAATTTGTTTTGTTTTATGTTTTAATATCACCCGCGCCGGGTCTTCCCCATTCATTCGCGCGCGACTGAAAATATTTCGACTCTCTCTCTTCGTTTCGCCTCTGTATCGCCGCCCTCTTTCTCCCCTTGTCCATCGCCGTCTACGCCTCTGAGTCGCCGCCGTCGCCGCCGTCGCCCCCTCGCCCAGTCGCGCCCAAGTCCCGCCCAAGTCGCGCCCAAGATCTCCGCCCAAGTCCCCGCCCAAGTCGCCCCTTGCTCGGTAATTCTCAATTTAGGTAGTTTTTTTTTTCAGTTTTCCAATTCATTTGTATAAATTTGGTATTAATTCATTGTTTATAGGTGATTGTTGACTGATTTATGTGATTTGGAGTGTAATTGAGTAATTGTTGTTGGTTTGGAACTATTAAATTTGTGTTAATTGTACAAAATTGCTAGTTTTTCATTTGTATAAATTGGTATTAATTCATTGTTTATAGGTGATTGTTGACTGATTTATGTGATTTGGAGTGTAATTGAGTAATTGTTTTGGTTGGAACTATTAAATTTGTGTGTTAATTGTACAAATTGCTAGTTTTTCATTTCTATAAAATGTTTGTCATTTATAAAGAATAAGGATTTATAATTAAAATGCATTGTAGTTTTAAGTGTTAATTGATTTAATTATTATTTTTTGATTAGATATTGTTGATTCATAATTATTATTTTTGATTAGATAACCAAATAATAACTAGTTTAAGTGTTGAACATTGTGTTAATTATACAAAATTGCTAGTTTTTTCATTTGTATAAGTAGGTTTTGTCATTTATAAAGAATAATTGACATGTATTTATATGTGAAGGTTGAATCATATTCCTGTATCTGCTGCATCAGTCGGATACTAGTTTGCAGTCGGGGCTAGTCTCTTCACTCACGGTAAAATGCATTGTAGTTTTAAGTGTTAATTGATTTATAATTATTATTTTTTGATTAGATATTGTTGATTCATAATTATTATTTTTGATTAGATAACCAAATAATAACTAGTTTAAGTGTTGAACATTAAACAATAATATTATTTATTTGTCATTGTCAACAGACAATACCAGACCACCGTTAATCAAGACACTGTACCAGTTTGTATCTGACTCAGCAGGTTAGTTTTTATGTTTTATTTGTTTTTTATTTTTAATTCTTCATAAATTTACATATGCCAGTTGTTTGAATGTTTTCTGGTTATATGAGTTTGGTCAGTGCTCAATAATAAGCACGGAAGAGTAACATTATTCATAGATAGGTCATGCCAAATTTTTTCTAGAAATGCATTAGTTATTGATAATTCTCCCAAAATACTAAGAACCACTTAGTTGTAATGTATATATACGATCACATACCAAAGTTATGATGATTATTATCTGCACAATTATTAGTCATTGTAGTGTGGATGAAAATAAATCTAAAATATTTGTTTTGAACTTTCATCTAATGTGGATAGAATGGACCGTGGATGGATGTACGGTCAAAGAGGGAACTATTTTGAAAGTAAGGTGGATAACGAATTTTGCAAAGTGGCACTCGAACATCAGAAGAGGATGAACGAGACACATATTCCTTGTCCTTGTGCTCAGTGCGAACTTCGAAATAAGTTCCCTAGCTTACACACAATCAGATTCCACCTTTCAAGGCGTGGGTGGGTTTATGCCGAACTATAAAATATGGTTCTTACATGGCGAGTGTGCAGAAGCTAGTAGTAGTAGAGTACAATCTTCAAGTCAGTGTAATAGCGGCGTAAGGACGGAAATCATTGTTGACACAATCGCCAACACCGAGCGTGATCAGACTGACATTGAAATCAGCGATGACGGTGATAATGTTGAACAATGTGACCCAATACTCCAAGATGTTGAAGATAATTTCACTGACAAGCCAGCTGTGTATCAAAGATTGATTGACGCATCACGGATGCCTCTGTTTCCCACATGTGGCAAATATACGAAATTGACATCCGTGCTTCACATGTTCAACCTGAAAGCAAGATTTGGCTTGAGTGACAAGAGTTTCACTGCACTGCTCGAACTCTTCCACGACATGCTGCCAGAGATGATAATGTACTCCCTACTTCGACTTATGAGGCGAAGAAGCTCATGTGTCCTATGGGGGTGGAGTATGAAAAAATACACGCATGTCCAAACAGTTTGTGTATTATACAGAGGAGAGAACGCACATTTGGATCAGTGTCCAAAATGTAACATGTCACGTTATAAACAGAAGGACAGACAACCTTCTAGCTCCAAAAAAAAAATCCTCCGGCGAAAGTGATCTGGTATTTACCCATAATACCAAGATTCAAGCGTTTGTTTGCAAATGTTAGAGATGCTAAAAATTTAAGGTGGCACGCAGAAGGAAAGAAAAGGATGACAAGTTGAGACATCCCGCCGATTCACCACAATGGAACAACATCAATAGAAGATTTAGTTATTTCGCAGATGACAACCGAAATTTGAGGCTTGGATTGTGTACTGATGGCATGAATCCGTATGGCACACTAAGCAGCCAACACAGTACTTGGCCAGTTCTACTGGTGATCTACAACCTGCCTTCGTGGTTGTGTATGAAACGGAAATACATAATGTTATCGTTGTTGATTTCTGGACCGAAACAACCGGGAAATAATATAGATGTCTTCCTTGCACCGCTGATTGATGATTTGAAATTGTTGTGGAATGAAGGAGCAATGGTGTATGATGCCTACGGCAGACAAAATTTCACACTACGAGCTATGTGTTTTTTGCACAATCAATGACTTTCCTGCATATGGAAACTTATCTGGGTATACAGTGAAAGGCGCATTTGCTTGCCCAATATGTGAGGATGACACTTGTTCTGATCGTCTAAAGCATTGCGGGAAGAACATTTACATGTGTCATCGTAGATTCCTACCAATGACGCACCCATATCGTAGAAAAAAAGAGAGTTGTTTAATGGAAAGTATGAGAAACGTGTGGCCCGTGTCCCTTTGATTTCTGAACAGATATATGAAAAGGTGAAAGACATTGAGAACGTGTTTGGTGATACGTCAAAGTCTGCCCAAAAGAGCATTTGGAAAAAATATTCAATATTCTGGGAACTTCCGTACTGGAAGCATTTACCAGTTAGACATTGTCTAGATTTTATGCATATCGTGAAGAACGTTGGTGAGGCATTTGTCGGGACATTGCTTAACATACCTGGTAAAACCAAAGATGGAATAAAGGTTCGTAAAGACATGGTAGCTATGGACATACGTCATGAGCTACATCCTCAAGAAAGAGGCAACCGGACATATCTACCTCCAGCCTGTTACACGTTGTCTAAGAATGAAAAAATCAGTTTTTGCAAGTGCCTTGTTTCTGTTAAGGTCCCTACAGGGTATTCTTCTAACTGGAAAAATCTGGTGTCAATGAAAGATCTAAAGTTGGTAGGGTTGAAGTCCCACGATTATCATGTTCTGATGCTACACCTCCTCCCCATTGCCATTCGGGGTATATTGCCGTTAAATGTCAGAAATGTTATCACAAGGTTGTGTTTCTTTTTAAATGCGGTGTGCAACAAAGTTGTTGATGCTGATACGCTAGACAGTTTGCAGCGTGATGTTGTCGTGACACTCTGCCAATTAGAAATATATTTTCCACCATCATTTTTCGATATCATGGTCCACTTAGTTGTGCATGTTGTTCGAGAAATTAAAGAATGTGGCCCTATATATCTGAGATACATGTATCCATTTGAACGATATATGGGAATTCTGAAGGGAAGAATGAAGAACAGATATCGACCCGAAGGGAGCATTATAGAAGGGACAACTACTGAGGAGGGTGACAGAATTTTGTTCTGAATACCTGAAAGGGGTCGAAGCTATTGGAGTGCCACAAGGTGCGCACCCCGGTGGGTCAGAGGGTGAAGGTGTTATTGGGAAAAAAATCGTGGCCATTGACTCATCGTTCATGGAGTTAGCCCATTTTTTATTTTTTTGCATCATCTCGAGATTGTTGAGCTATTTTTTGAACAGCACATGAGTGAACTAAGAGCTCAAAATCCAGGAAGAAATTTGGTTTGGTTAACGAACGAGCAGAACAAAACGTTTTGTATGTGGTTTAGACATCATGTCATGAGACTAGCATCAGTAGAACCTGCTAAAGTTAGTGAAGAGATTCGTTGGTTAGCTATGGGACCCGGTATACTGTTATATCTTATGAAGGCTATGATATCAATGGGTTCACCTACTGCACAAAGCGACATGATGACAAATGTTTGAATCAGAACAGTGGTGTGAAAGTTGAAGCAACTACCACTGAATATGACAGATGTGATCCAACTTCAGTTACTTCAACTTCAAGTTGGTATTATGGTTTTATAGAAGACATATGGGAACTTGATTATCATTTTCAAAAGTTTGTGACATTCAAATGTAAATGGGTGGAGAATAGGCATGGTTATCGGGTTCTTGATGGGTTTACCATGGTTGATCTGACACGACTTGGGCCCCTGATAGATACATTTATATTTCCCAAAGACTGTGAACAAGTATTTTACATTCAAGACCCGGTCGATTCTAGATGGTCAGTGGTTTTACCTGGAAAAAGATTTGTCAACTCAGATGTTGATCAAACTGAAGATGATGAAGCGCTATTTGATGAGACTCCGCCGTTTTCAAACAACCTTCCTGTCGCAGATACTGATACACGACCGAACGATGTAGTTTATGCTAGGTCAGATCATGATGAGGGTTTGTGGATTGACAAACAAAAATGATCGATATTATTATGTGGTAAGTAAGAAATAAGTTAGCAATTGTCTTTTGTTTACTATTAGCATTTAACATTTATTTATATTCACAAATGTTTGATGTTGACATCCTGATTTCTTAATTTGATGTGTTAACGTAGATGGATGAAGGAGATGACCTAGTTGGTGAGCTCTTAGCACCATCGTCCCCCCCGAGGAAGAAACGAACGCGTGGTGGAAAGGGGCGCAGATCAGAAGTTCGAGGAGAGCTAGCAGCTGGCACAGGTGACCAGATAGATGAGGTGCAGGGGGGTGGTACTCAACCACAGCGCCGCCAGAGCAGACCACAAAACCCCGTGGTATTACTAGAGCACTAAAAGCGAAAAAGGTTGAGCATAAACCATTGGCCTTCGATGAGTATCTGCAGCCATGCGGTGAATGGGCTGGCGACTTCACCACTGAGGTTGGCATCATCGTACGGGAGTACGTGGATATCACCTTGACTTGGAAGCAGGTGGATGAGGGGTTGAAGAGACAGATGTTTGATATTGTTCAGGTATATTTTCTTTTCCGATTATCAGGTATTTTAAATAAAACTTGTATTTATAAATTAATACTAACTGTTCTGTTAAACTTTCGTAGAAACGGTATGCAATCCCTGATGAGAAGCCATATTATCAAATGGTTAAAGCGATGATGGATAAAAAATTTCGGGATCACAAGCAGAATTTGGTGAAGTGGTTCATCACTAAGAAGCTGCCAAGGCCCAAAGGCGACACACGACAACCTTGGGAGATCTACACGCCAATCACTGAGGAGAAGTGGAAGGTGTTCTACGAGAATAAGTTGGCTACCCTGGTAAATTTTAATTTGTATATGTTTTTATATCTGTAGTTATACATGTATTTAAAATTATAGTTGTAAATGTGTTTAATAAATGTTTTGGGATGGAATATAACAGGAATATCGTGCCCGTCAGAGCGCAAATGCTAAACAGAATGAATATCATCATGTGCTGGGTGCCAAAGGGATAAACAGAAGGGTGCCAGAATGGGTGGCAGAAGGAGAGCTACCGGCTGATATGAGTACCATGGAGAAACCCGTGCTACGACACACTTTGGAAGCTCTCACGCTCGAAGAAGGATCCAAAAACTGGAGAGCGGATGTACCCATTCGAGAAGGCTAAAGAAGTCGTGCAGAAGATTGTAAGTGATCTTGACTTAAAATTGTGTCAAAATATTATTTTTTCAAATTTTTTGTAAATCTTCATTTTTACAATTAGGATGAGTTGGGTGAGCAAGTCACCCAAGGGACTTGGGCCCCTGATAGATACAATGATCATCTTACTCAAGCATTGGGGAAGAAAGACCATTATGGACGAGTGGTGGGCATGGGCGGGGCGGGCATTACGTTACGTAAAGTATTTGGAAACCCCGGGTCCAGAAAAGAGGGTAAATCAATACCATATGACGAGCATGTGCGTTTGATTAGTCAAATAAAGGAGCAGATCAAGAATGAACTCAAGGCAGAGTTTTACTCTGGTGCTTCTGCTTCTCAGCCAAGGGGCTATGATCCTTCATCTCCTAGCTGTCAGAATTATCCTCCACCAAACCCACACATTGAAGCTTTCACTCCTGTTCAGCCGAACACAGGTGTCGAGTCTAATGGCGCTTACCCATACGCAGACGTACAGGTAATTAAATAGTATTATGTTTAATGCATGGTTTAAATTGTTGTATCAATTTATTCTATATTTTGTATTTAAATGGTGTAACTTAATTTTGTTTAATGATTGTAGGAACCAATTAACTGTAATCTTCTCCTTCCACATAACAACGAAGATATCTTTGTAGCGTATGGAAGAGTGTACTCTTCAGGGCCGAACGCTACGACACATGGGTTGCCACTGCAGCCTTATCATGCGAGGGTATCTGTGGATGAACCAGACTCTAAGTGCCCTGATCTTCCACTTCCAGTACCCCAGGCAGAGTTCACTACAGTTCGGTCTGCCAGGAGTGCATTTGTTCAATGGCCAGTTCGTCTTATTCAAAAATGTGTGAAGGTATGACTACTACGAAGTTTTGTTATTAATTAGCAATGATTGTTATATCTTTTTGGTAGCTATGTGTTAAGGTCAAATATTGATTAATGTCAATTTTTAACTTAATTGTGAATAGGCATTTAAAAATATATCAAGGTCTCCAGAAAAAACGATACAAAAGTTTCCGAAATCTTCTGAATTCAAAGCGTCCACCAATGTTGTTCAGCATGAAAACTTGGTGGATGATTCCATATTAGCACGTTTGAGGCCGAACATGAGAACTCTTCACGACATTGTGCGTGACTTCCCACCCGACAGAGATTCTATCGTGATGAGGTTTGAGGATGAGCTTCTTCACTATGAAGATGGTATAGAGATAGACATGTACACCTCGGACATGAAAGATATCTTGAAGTTTGACTGGGTGCCTATCTCAGCGATACATTCATTCATCCTGTACGTATTTCATTTGTTTATATTTAATTTATTAATTTATTCATTTGTTGATATAATTTACATTTTGTTTTAATTTATGAACAGATTTTTGCATGAAAAAATGCAAACCTTCAATCTTAGAGAATATGGATTTCTGTGTCCTGAGAGATCATCCTACACAGCTGCAAAGGGTGATCCGGTCGCATTTAAGAGCTACATGCAGCGTGGGATCACCAATTGCATCAAAGCAAACAACAAATATGCGTTGTTGCCATATCATCAAAAGTAAGTATTTTTTATTTATCAATTTTACTAAATAAATGACTTACTCATTGATGATGATATTATAAATGATATATTGTTTTGTTTTGTCTATGAACAAAGTGGACATTGGGTCTTACTTGTACTGTGTCTGGATCGTACGAATATCCTATTTCTGGATCCTCTCCAGCAGGGTCACCCAAAAGACATCAAGATAAAACCTAACCTCAACATGTGAGTACATTTTTAACATTTAATTTATGTATTTTATCTCTTTTATTATGCTTTGTATATGTTTTAATTAATGCCTTCAATTATTCAGCATTTATCAAAGTGTTATGATGATGGAACGAAAAGTGAAGATTAGAGGTGCGGTCCCATGGACTGACGGTGAAGGTATATGTTTGTCATAACTTACAACTTCTTAAAATTTAAGTGTAATAATGAACTTATGCTTATGTGCATTTGTTTATTTGTTTTGTTTCATCGTCTTTCAGTGTCCACGTCAACCGGGACATTCAGAGTGTGGGTATTATGTCATGAGGTACATGCATGACATAATCACCCTATTTGGACAGATGGGAGATCAATTAGAAAAGGTATGTCGTAGTTTAATAATAAGTTTTTTCATAATAAATAATTGTATGTGATTGGCTAACTTTTCTCTTATTCTATGTTTTAAAGGTTTTCCCAAGCGTCGGAGAGTACAACAAACCAATTATTGATGATATGATGGAGGATTGGGCGGAGTACCTGTATATGAATTTGGTTTGATTTTTTACAAACTTTCTGTTAGAACTTGTAGTTTAGATTGTTAGGAAATAGATAGATCGAGTTTGTGACATTTGCGTTTAAGTGTTTATGTGAATGGTCTTTGTGACCATTGGTATTGAAAGTGAATTGCGGTTGTGTGAATTGGCATTTTGGTGTGAATGGCATTGTGGTAACCATTCAAAGTTAGGTTGTTTTGGTTTGTATTTTATATTCATTGTGAGCAATTGGACACAATCCAGCAAGGGTGTATATATGTGTTGCCCTGCTGCAATGTGTATGATTAAAACAGGGATGAATTAAACAGGTTTTGCATAGAATGTGGGAGTATGAACAAAAACGAGGAAACTTAAAAAAAAAAAAAAAATTATTTTCGGCGGTTCTAACAAAAAACCGCCGAAAATGAGTCATTTTCGGCGGTTTTTTGTTAGAACCGCCGAAAATCAATTTTTTTTTTCGACGTATAGAACCACCAATATTCGGCGGGTTTTTTTGGTGAAAAAACCGCCGAAAAAAAACACTTTTTCGGCGGTTTTGAAACCGCCGTAAATTGGCTAAGACCTTTTTCGGCGGTGTTATTTTCGGCGGTTAAAAACCGCCGAATGCCGAAAAACCCCGAAAAAGACCCTAAAAAACCGCCAAAAAAGGACTCGTTTTTACTAGGGTGCCAGCACCAGTTTCTGAGGTAAGGGATGCCAAGGATTCTTGTAATATCTGCAGAGGTGCGTGAGGATCCAGATTCAGGAGCGAATCCCGATGGTCAGAGAGTTCCTGAGGTCCCCTCCTCAAAAAACCACAACCAGGACGACCAAGTGCCCACCCCCAGAAGCACCCCCATGCCACCAGTGCGGAGAGGTGGAGTTCACGATAGATTTAGCGCCAGAGACTCAGCCCATCTCAGGGCCCTTACGAATGAGTCCGGCGGGAGTTTGAAGGAGCTGAAGGTCAAAATTCAGGACTGTAGATAAAGGGCTTCATCTACCCCTAGTGTTTCGCCTTGGGGAGCGCCAGTGCTTTTGTGAAAAGAGGAAGGATGGGACCTTCCGTCTTTTGTGCATCGATTACAGGGAGCTGACCAAGGTGACCATCAAGAACCGCTATCCCCTTCCGCGCATAGATGATTTGTTTGACCAGGTTGGCAGGCGCCACAGTGTTCTCGAGATAGATCTTCGTTCGGGGCTACCATCAGTTGAGGATAAGGCCGAGATGTGCCAAGTCCGCCTTAGGACTCGTTATGGTCATACGAGTTCCTAGTCATGCCTTTTGGTTTGACTAATGCTCCATCAGTATTCATGGATATGATGAACCGGGTTTTTAAACCATATCTGGATCAGTTTGTAGTGGTCTTCATAGATGATATCTTGGTGTACTCCAAGAGCGCAGAGGAGCATGAGGAGCATCTGAGGATCGTTTTGCAGACACTTAAGGATCGTGAGTTTGTATGCTAAGCTGAAGAAGTGTGACTTCTGGCTTGATCGCGTAGTTTTCTTGGGACATGTGGTCTCGAAGGACGGTATCTCAGTGGATCCTGAGAAGAGTAGAGTTAGAGCTGTGATGGAGTGGGCGAGGCCCATGAATGTTGCTGAGATTCGCAGTTTCCTTGGGTTAGCTGGGTACTACAAGAAGTTCGTTGAGGGGTTCTCTAAGATTGTATCCCCGCTGACCCGTCTGTTGAGGAAGGAGATCAAGTATGAGTGGAGCGAGGCTTGCGAGCAGAGTTTCCAGGAGGTTAAGAAGAGGTTGACGACCGCACCGATTCTGACTTTGCCATCTGGGACCGAGGGATTCGAGGTCTTCTATGATGCGTCCATAGGGACTAGGATGTGTTTTGATGCAGCAGGGTAAGGTAGTGGCTTATGGCTCGCGGCAGCTTAAGCCCTATGAGAGAACTACCCTACCCACGATCTGGAGTTGGTAGCTGTGGTTTTTGCGCTGAAGATTTGGAGGCATTATCTGTATGGAGCGTCGTGTAAGGTTTACACGGACCACAAGAGTCTCAAGTATTTGTTCACTCAGAAGGAGCTGAACTTGAGATAGAGGAGGTGTGGTTGGAGCACTTCATGACTACGATTTAGAGATCTCTACCACCCGGGTAGAGCGAATGTTGTTGCAGATGCCTTGAGCCGGAGAGGTGCTCCGGGTGTGGTGGCTTTGGACTGTGGAGTCCAGAGAGTCCGCCATAGAGCTTCGCGTATGGGCGTTTGGGTAGTCATAGAGGTGATCATTCGGGGGGGGCCGGGTTCGGGCCGGGGCCCAGAGAGGTTTTTGGGACCGTCGGGCCTACTCATGGAGACCGGGCCCGTTTTTTATATCTTCGGGCCGGGCCGGGTAGGCCCGGTTTTTTCCCAGCTCTGCCGGTGTGCCCGGCCCGTCCGGCCGTTAATTTGCTTATTTGATTTTTTTTTGAACATAAAAAATAGTAAAAAAGATATATATTTAATTTCAAAATCATTATTATAGATATAAATTTGAGTAAGGTTTAGTAAATTTATATTATATGTATATGTAAATAATTTTGATATATTGTATATCAAAATAATATAAGATATACATTATTTTATATATATTTTTTAAAAATAATAATAAAAAAATATTGAAAACCGGGCCCAGGCGGGGTTTGGCCCGCGGGCTTGAAAATTTGCCGCGGCCCGGCCCGGTTTTATTCGGGCCCATTTTTTGTCCAAGCCGCCCGAAAAAACAGACGTAGGGGTTAGGGACTTACCGGGCTTTTTTTTCCGGGCCGGGCCGAGGTCGGGTCACCGGGCCGGACAGGTTTGAGCACCTCTAGGTAGTCAGACCATAGCCAGTGCCAGTGTGATAGCAGCGGTTCAGGTTCAGTCTTCGTTGGTCGACAGGATCCGGGTTGGTCAGGAGGCAGATTCAGCTTTGTGTCGGATCAGAGAGGGGCTGTCGTCAGAGCAGAATTCAGACTTCAGTGTCTCCAGTGATGGTTGTCTGCGTTTCAGAGGCCGTGTATGTGTGCCAGACGATGCAGTTCTGTGTAGAGAGATCCTTCAGGAGGCTCATGGAGCGCCATATTCAGTTCACCAGAGGGAGGGGTGAAGAGTATCGAGATCTCAGAGAGTCATTCTGGTGGTCTGGGATGAAGCGTGACATCTCCGAGTTTGTTTCGAAGTGCACAGACCTGTCAGCAGATTAAGGCTGAGCACCAGAGGCCAGCGGGTTGCTTCAGCCCTTCCCATTCCTGAGTGGGAGAGTGAGGAGTGTGGGGATGGATTTCGTCATGGGTTTGCCCAGGACTCCTTCGGGCTGTGATGCCGTATGGATAATATTATCTATATCAAAAACCCACCCAAAAACCACCCTAGGAAATCTTAAAACATCGAAGGCTTATTGCCGAGTCAAATGCAAAATTATAAAGTATAGACTTAGTAAAAAAGATTACCCAACACCACAAACCCACCACCAAACACCCTAGAAAATATTAAAACATCAAAGACATTTTTAGGGTTTGTAGTGAAGGGATTAAGGTCTAACAACCCTAGTCCCTGAACCACAAACCATAAAAATCTGTCGAGTCGGTGTCGACATTATAAAGAATAGAACAAGTTAAAAAAGACTACCCTACACCACACACCTTAAAACCACCATTGGAAAGCTAAAAAACGTTGAAGGCGTATTACTGAGTCAGTGGGGACATTATAAAGTATACACTAAGTTAAAAAAAAAAAAGATTACCCTCCACCACAAATTCTTAAAACCACCCTAGGAAAGTTAAAAATGTTGAAGGCTTATTTTAGGGTTTGTAGGGGAGGGTTTAGGGTATAACAAACTTAAAACCTAAACCACAATCCCTAAAATCTTCTAATAGTGGTGACATTATAATATATAAAAAAGATTTTAAAAAATATTACCCTTCACCACATCCTAAAAACTATCATAGAAATGTTAAAAATATTGAATGCCTATATAAGGGTTTGTGGTTTAGGGTAACCCTAAACCCTTCACCACAAACCCTAAAAATCTGTCAACACAGTGACAACATTATAAATTACAGAACAAGTTAAAAAGGATTACCCTACACCATGCTCCATAAAAACCACCATAAGAAAGTTAAAAGTATCGAAGGCTTATTTTAGGGTTTGTAGTGAAGGGTCTAGGTTCGTATGACCCTACATAACTCCTAAACCACAAACCCTAAAATATTGTTGAGTCAATGGTAACATTATGAAGTAGAACGAGTTAGAAAATTTTCCCCTTACACTACACTTCCTACAAATCACCATTGGAAAGTTAAAAACATCGAAGACACACCCTAAAAACCACCCTAGAACAGTTTAAGCCACCGAATAAAGCATTTCAGGGTAGCAGGCAGCAAGCTACGACACCTGCAATCGCCAACACCCTATGACACCCGCTAAATGTTCTATTTATTTGTGCAAGATGTTCCTATGCATATTAGTGAAAATATTATTATATTTTTATTTTCTCATTCATTTAAATATATTTTTCTACTTATCTACATTTTTTTACAATATTTTGAAATTTTTTAGTTTTGAATGTTAACACCGAGTGGCATATTGTGAAATTTCAAAATAATATTAATAATAGAGTTATTTATGTTATTTTCTTGTTGATCACATGTAGAATGTCATTTCATAAATTTTGGCGACATTTCATATATATCTTGGCGACATTTCATAACTTGTATTTTTTTCAATAATATTTATTGAATTGATAAAAATATAGTGATATTTCATAAAATTTCCATTAAACTTATAATTAATATATATACGGTAATTTTATATTAAGGTCAAGAAAGTTCAAATAATATAGAGTATCTATTTATATTGGAACTACTTTTGGAAAACATTCATAACGCGTATTTAGAATTATAAGTATTTTTCTTCTTAAACTCAAAATTTTTTGTACTTAAATAACTTTAGAATTTTCAAAATTTGTTATAAAATGAGATGAAAGATATTGGAATAATTATAGCGTTTCATATATATATTCATATATATTAATGTAGAAGTATTAATTTTTTTTACGATTATTTAATTTCATAAATAAAAAATAACATTAATATATCATACAATAAAGAAGAGATGATAGTGATATAACTACAAGTAGCAATGTATAATGTTGTTCTTTAATATTGCATGTAGGTGAGTCGTGGGGCATCAAATTTACATATCCCCTCTGCAGCAGTCCTGCATCTGCTGCCTTGCAGCACCCGAGCCACAGCCCTTTTAAACGCCTCTATTCCCTCTTTTTCCCCCTCAAATTTTCATAAACTCAATCACTTGCAGCTCATGTACTTGACTTTGTGAGGAACTGAGGGGTGAGATATGGCAAACAGGCTTATCAGCGAGATGGGTCTTTCCAAGTCAATCTCCAACATCTTCCGGGCTCGCAACATCAGAACTGCCAAGGTATGTCTTTGCGTTAAAGCCAAAAGCTCCCTACATTTCGTTTCTCACTCACGTTACTGAGTGTTTCACCTTAATAGGAACCCCTGAGATCTCAACTTCTGTGCGAATTAGGCGCACTGCTAATGCTATTCGACAGTCGGTGTAGGGCATTTTGGACGAATCCTCCATATTCACGCGTATCAAAACTGCTTAAAGATGTTGAAAGGGTTTCGACTTATAAAGAATAATAGTTTGATCAATGCATTCTTTTTCTTTTCAGGAAGCTTTGTCTATGACCGAATTTGAGTTGATGGAACTATTAGACGTGGGGCTGGCGGAAGTGGAATTCGCCATCGCTCACATAAGCGAAATGGTTAGCCCCGCTCATGAAACGGTAAGATATGGAGGAGTTTCATTTTGTTCCTTATTAATGTGAGAACAACACAGAAATCACTCAATCAATCCTACCTGATAGAAGCTGTAGATCTTGATGAGTAGAAGAGAGCGGGAATATGGAGAAACACAGAGGGGAGAAATCGTCTCTCTTTCTCTCTTTATTTAGAATGTTTTACGGAAATTGCTACACTGCTTACAGAGAAAGGGGAGTATATAAGAGAAAAAAAATGTCTCTAAGATACAAAGACAACAGAGCCCTTAGCACTAATAGCAAAGTAATCAGCAGTTAGCAGTCTAAGGTCAAAGCAGTAAAACAACACATAAGTTCCTCAATTTCCTTCAAGATGAAAGGGAGTGAAACGAACAAGAGTCTTGAAATTGCAGTCCTTTTGTTTGTTTCTTCTGCTTATCTGGTCTTGTATTTGCTTCTTGATGGGGTGCTGTTGGTCAAGATGGACTGATGAAGATGTTAGTTTTGCTATTTTCTCCAAGTCCTAAGTTAGGAATGTTGAGTGGTGCAGGTGCACACGGGTAGTCTTGATTCTTTTGTGGAAAATTTACTTTTTCTGGGTCTTTGGATTATTACTATACTCTGTTGTTTTAGATGTTCTTGAATTTCAAGAGGATACAAGGTTTCAGAGCTAGTTCAAATCAGGATGGTCAGAGGAGTATAATGGTAGAGCTGTCTGGCCCAATTCTTCAGTTAGCTTGAGGAGTTTATGCCACAGAGGTGTATTTCTCTTGTTAAATGGAGCCTCAATCTGGAAGATGAAGTGTGGTGATAATAATATCCAAGTGAATGATCTACATGCTTCTAGGAGACTAAGATTCAATCAATGGTCTCAACAAGTGAACAACAAGATATCGAGTAACACCCTTGTGGTGACTTTAGCCTTCATCAGAACATGTCAACAAGCATTGGAGCTTGCTGTCCCAGTGGGTAGCCTTTGCTTATGCTCTGAAATGAAGCACGATTACCTCAGATTTCTGTTAGGAGTGATTTGTTCAGACTGGTCTTCTCTAGCTACGTTAGATGTGTTGCTTAGTCTATTATGCTTTCTAGATGTATTTCCTAATCTTCAAACTTTGTTTGCACTGGTGGTTATCGGGTGTCTAGTATTTTAACTTTGCATATGTGTCTGTATGGCTTCTGGTTTTGAACAGCACTTTGTTGAGAATAGGGGGTTTGTCCCTTTCAAAATAAAGTGACTGATGTGTTTTCTCCTTTGATGTTTAATAGAAGTTTCAAGTGTTTCAAAAAAAACTTGATTTATCTCGTGGAACTCGTTTCTCAGATTGAACCTTCCAGTTCCATCATATCTCTCACATACTCTTCCAAACAAGCTCCAGAGACGTAGTGAATCTCACACTCTCCTAGATTTTCTTATGCAGAGCCCCATCCAACTTGGCTTGGTTGGTAGAGGAGTGATATTCTAGAACCGAAGGTCTTGGGTTTGAAACCTACCCACTACCGTAACTATAAAAAAAAAGAAATCCATCCAACTGCCATTCTATTACATCTTTTCCATGCCTCCACTTGAAATGGATCATACTCAAGTTTTGTAAATAGTCCATTCACAAGCCCTAAGCTGTTCTTCACAACCAGGGCTATGCTCTTGAGTTGCTTCCACATTTGGAAGCCAATATGAGCTAGAACCGTACCTGGATGATCTAATGGGTGGATATAGAGCGGATATGAAAGCGCTAGCTCCCTACTCCTTTTGCCTTCTTCATTTGACCTTCTGGTGGATCCTGAACTCTGTGTAGACATCGCGGACATGAATCTTCAGGACTGATTAGTTGTGTGAGCAGAGTGCTGTGATACTTTGTGAGAATAGCACAAACATCACTTTTGATCGAACCTGATAGAAGCTATAGATGTTGAAGAGTAGAAGAGAGTGGGAGTTTGGAGAAAAACAGAGGGGAGTAATCCCCTCTCTCTTTCTTCAGAATGTTATACGACAGTGCTACATTGCTTATAAAAAAGGGGAGTATATAAGAGAAGATAATATGTCTAAGACATGCAGACAAAAGAGCCCTTACCTCTAATACCAAAGTAATCAGCTGTCGAAGGTCAAAGCAGTAATTCAACTGATAAGGCCCGCAATCTCTTCTTGTATCATCCCTCGATGTCAATATCGTCCAAATGTTGTTGAACTGGCGTATCTTTTCATCAAACTCATTCTTAGGAACTTTCATGTGATTATGTCCCGATTGTTATTCGTGTCCCCCATGGGCAGGTGCTTACACTGTTGGAGCGGCAAATTCAGTATGAGCAGTTGAATGGCCATCTTCCCACAAGACTCAAAGGGTTGGACAAAGCCTTGTGTGGCGGGATACCTTTTGGTGTTGTGACTGAGTTGGTTGGTCCTTCCGGTATAGGGAAAACACAGGTACATCAGTGACATCCTTGGAGGCTATCTTACAAAACTTTCTTTATATTTGAAGAATACAAAAGAACTATTTTGTTGGTGGTGTACTTTTCTATTTTTGTTGTCTATTGAGTTAGTACATGGAAGCACTCCGATTAGCTGAAGGTGACAGTTAAAGATATAATCAGTTCCTGATATTTCAACTTGCAGCTGTGCTTGAAGCTTGCTTTACTTGCTTCTCTACCTGCTAGTTATGGAGGCTTAGATGGACATGTCATTTACATTGATCTGGAATCAAAATTCAGTTCAAAAAGGTACTCATGGCAATGATATAAAAGAGGCCTTGAATCATACTGGATTTTAATCTTGCACTGACAATTCCCTTATTGGTCATAATAACTTGTATCCGCAATAACATTGTCATTGTCATTTCAGAACATATTTTGGTTACTAATTAGGTGAGCATTCATAATCTAGGTTGATAGAAATGGGATCAAAAAGTTTCCCTGAAGTATTTTACCGTGATGGAATGGCTCAACAGGTATTGAAATGTCTGTATATCTCAGTCATTTCTAGTTGGTGCTATTCTGCAGATGATTTGAGCATTTTCTTTTTTCCATGTTCTAGATGGCGGGTAGGATACTGGTTTTGAGGCCAGGAACATTATCTGAATTTACAGAGAGGTAAAGTGATTTGCTTACCTTCTTTAGCTTTGTATATGAACTGTGTGACTTACCAAGACTGCAACTTTGTGTATGCTAGCTGATTTCGCAGATCATAATAATGAATGTCTCTGCTTTGTGAATTTGCCAGCTTGCAGCGAATTAAGGTTTCACTGCTCCAACATCAAGTCAAGTTGCTCATTATAGATAGCATGGCCGCTCTTGTTTCGGAGTAGTATTCTCTTATTCCTTTCTTATTATCTATACCTCAACAGTGCATATGGCCGCTTATCTATAGTCTAATTATCCTGGATACAATTTAATCAACAGACGTAGCTTATTGTCTTTTAATGTCATTCTCATCAACTACAAAACTAGCTTAGTACATCTTCGCTGACTTTCTTTTCCACACAGTGAATGGTAGAGCAAAGCAAGGAATGCTTGCTTCCTTTTCCCCGTCTGTGTTTTAGAGGCTGGATTGGGTTTTGGTTCATTAACTACTAGATTATTCATTTTTCTTTTGGTTATAGAGATGTCTTGCCGTACGTCTTTTTTCTTTGTTTTCATCAATATCTATGACTTTCCCTGCCTTACAACCTGTCTAGATTTTGTTTCCATACTACACAACCAGATATCAATCTATCGCTTTCTCTTTTCTTATCTGCGTGGCTAGTTCATGTAATTCTAATGACCATGCTGTTTTGATGCTCTTTTGCAGGGAACAAGTTCAAATGGCTCCCGGAAGACATTTACTTGCCTGGCACATCTCATTCCTTAAGTAAGCTGGATGCTTAGGTTACATGTGTATATTTAAGAGCAAAAACCTCTTGCGTGAAATGATTTTACCTACATATGTGCAGATCGCTAGCTGAGTTTTCACGGATACCAGTGGTTGTTACAAACCAAGTGCGGTCACAAATCCACAATGACGTCTCTCAGTTTTCTTTCCAACATATGGCTGGTAGGTACTATGACCCTCTGTTTTGTTTGAATACCCGGAACTGTTTGTGTTTTTCCATTCTTGTTATTATCAGAAGCGGGAATTATAATCAAACTATCATGTCAGTTGAGTTTGGCAGAGGATGCAAATATTGTTGCATTTGGTGCTTGGAAAGAGTCACCAAGTTAGACTACAAAATTCAAGATAACCAAATAGGACTGAAGAAGTAATGCTGATTATACAAAGATCTTGTGATGTGAAAGACCAATATCATATGTAAATGGGCCTAACTAGAATACTCCAAGATCATTGCTGCACTTGCCCCTGAAGAAGAAAGAGAAGAACCACATCCATTAATGAATTTGGTAGCCTTAGACTTGTATATGTCCGATGTTATGATGCTGTTTGAGCTTCCTCAATTCATGCGTACAACTTTGAAGCGAACCGCCCCTTAACTTTCTCCTGAACTTCATTTATAATAAGGAACAAACAACGGACACAATACTGTGACAACATACCAGCAACTCCTTTGGCAGGTTGAACTAAGTGGAAGAAGCACCTCATTTATTTTGGACTCAGCAATAAATTAACTGTTAGATACGTAAAGCTCTTCATCCAATTACATTATAGTAGATCTATTGTAGAACCCTTGAAGCTTTCCATGTTTAAGATCGGATGTTGAGATTCTTTATTCATGTATTATATAATGTGGTAGGGCGGTGTGAAGAGGAGACTGCAAAGGAAGAATTGACTGTTGATCATCATCATCATCTTGTTGCTGCACTTGGAATTCATTGGGCTCATGCTGTTAGCATACGACTGGTGCTTGAAGGATTCTCAGGTTGGCATGAGTTTTCCCTTGTGTACAATCTTTTGTAGTGCATGCGCTGTTTACATTTTTCTTATCTATGGTTTTTAAGTGACCACTTCGCCATGTAACGTCCATGCTTTCTGCTCTGTGGGTGGTAATGTAACTCGGTATTTGATGAAGTGTAGATATTCATTGATTAACCAAGATGTGGTTACAATTCTTGAAGTTATTATCAAGGTTTATCTTCCTTTATTCCTTGGATAATAAAAGTCATCCCTAACTTGGTGGAAACATCAAAGTACTTTTCTGCGTATGTATATTTGTTTTCCTTTCCCCTTCTGCGCAGGTCATAGATTTATAAAGATTGCCAAGTCACCCATCTCTCCACCATTACGGTTTCCTTTTGAGATCACTTCGGCTGGGATTTGCACGTTGGATGATGCAGGCACTGAAGTCTCGGGACCAGAGATAAACTCTATACATTGTGAAGGTGTTAATCATTTGTCTTTAATTATTATGCTCAGAAAAGAGGCCACTGGGAGGAAAGGAACAAATACTCTCTTAAAAAGATTTTTGGATTTGTGAAAATTGAAATTCTTTAGCCAGCCCCAAGGATACAAGAGTCCTTCTTTTGTTATATATTTGTCCCTCGCACTAAAGTAGGTATTTTTATGTGCATTGCTGCAGGACACAGTGACATTATTTCCAACTCCTACGTTTAAAGACAAGCAACTGATGCTTTGCACCTCTTGCTTCTTCGGGTCTGTAACAGTATCTTATTTCCAAAGTGATTACAGGCCCTGGTTGGAGGAAGGGCTTGCAGTTGCAGTGCTTGACGGGGGTCTCTGACATTAATTGATGGTTGTTGGCCTGTGGGTAATGTGGTGGTGATGAACGACTTGGTTCATGGCTAGGTGACTTATTCGATGACAACAGTGTAGTGTCCCGCGGGGTATGCTTATCTCCCGACTGTTCTCTGAAAGTAGGAATGTTGGCGCCACTGATGTCGAACATCTGAGACTTGGGTCTCTCCGGACAGTTGCTGGTTGAAGTTCATCCCCGCTAGCCATATGGAGGCACTTTCTTGGACTCTGTCAGGTTCAGCAGTAGACCGAAGGTTCCATGATGTACGTGATCTTGCTACTCAGGAGTCTAATTGCCTCCCTCTAGTGTATGAGGTGGAGCTGCGGCTCTTGAGAAAGGAGTTGATTTTGCTACTCGGGAGTCTAATTGCCTCCCTCTGGTGCAAGTTTTGGTCCTTAAGGTGACCGTGGATCCGCACTAATTTCTGGCCCTTAAAGTGACCGTGGGTTGGGTTGGGCTGGGCTGGATGGATGGCAAGTGAAAGTCTCTTTCGTTCGGTTAGATGATCTTGTGACATCTCGTTTGTCTATTGTCCTAATTCTCTTACACAAATTTCAGTTTCTTTACATGTTATTAGTTGGATGATCAGTCCAGTCATTTTTTGGTGTGTATAGGTAGAGCTGATCAACACTTACCCGGTCCGGTTCGGAAATAAATTCCGAAAAGCTCGTTTAAAAAAAATTCTGGATGGATTTGGACAATAAATCAAGCCTGAATGAAAACTTCAAATTTGATATTGGACCAAAATATAACACTTTAGTATTGTCCTTGTAAAGTTTCATCAATTTTGGATAATGTTTAAGCATGTTTAAAGTTGAATTACGAAAAAAACAGTGGTATTTTGTGAATTAGAAACTTAAATAGTGGTATTTTATTTCTAAAAAAAATCAAACAAATTGCACCCTACTCAAATCTCATTTTGATTCCTATTATTTATATTTTTTCGATAATAAAATTCCAATCAATACATATCACTAACTATAAAAACAAAAACCTTAACCATGGAAAAAACTAGTGAGATGAGAACGTGCTTCCACACGCCTTTTCTATCCCACTCTAAGGGTTCTCTGGGTTGCGAAGAGATCGAGCTCCCCTCTCCTAGCTCCTCTAGAAGCTTGAAAACCCCACATTTATTTCCCCCCTCTGAGTCTGTGTGTGTGTTGAGAGGCAGGCCGAGCTGTCCTCCTTCTTCAGGCTACTGCATGCAATCGATGGTGCTAGAAATCCCAGTCAGGGAGAAGTTCCCCTCCCCGAGGCCTCTCTCTACATCTCATCTCCAACAGTTGGTATCTGCTCCCTCCTCTTCAATGGTGAGCAGTTGCGTGAGTAGAAGCAAAGGAAGTCTCCGCCATGCGCCCTGAGAAGATGATTCGCCTGTCAGGAGCATTAATGCTGGTGGTTGTCCAGAAGATCTCGCCCCGGATTCTGCCTGCAAGACGGTAATGTCCTCAAATATCTTGCTAGTTCCTCCTGATAGTTTAATCTATGCTCTATCTAAATTAAAGTTAGACGTATGAGGTGGTAAAAAAGTCAAACTCGTAAAGCTTACTCCAATTTCTCTGAGTTCTAAAATCCTGATTCACAAAATTCCCCCAAAACTAGCCTGAGCTCCCCCAATGGATTCCATTATAGCAAATTGTTCCAGAATGCAACTCCATCCGGCTGAAATGGCAGTAATAGAGGTAGAAGGAATGCCAAAATTCCCTGTTTCTTTTGACACAAAAAAGGCCATTTTTGGGAAAATTTAGAACCCTAATCGAGTCCACCTAAGCTCCTTCAGAAAGTTCTAGGTCAAATCTGGCGCACCCACTCAAATTTTAGAGTTCTTGAGATAGACTGCAATAGGTTTACCATCCAGTTTGATTCGGAAAGGGATGTCTACAATATTCTGGGAAACGGTTCGTGGCATTTTCAAAACAGGCTGTTTGCCTTAATGTCGATTAACCCGGCGCTCAACCTGGTAGAGCACCATCCTCAGTTCATCAACATCTGGGTAGGTATTCATAAGCTCCCTTTAGAATTTTTAACAAACACTGCGCCACTATGTTAGGAAACAAGTTTGGTAGGTTTGTGGAGTGCCATGACCGCATTAATCCCCTGGCTAGCAATATTTTAAGAATCAAGGTGGAGATTAAGATAGAGGAACCTCTGTGCCGTCTGTTGATTATCAAAACAAACAATGGAAATAGAGTTTGTAGTGTGTCTTATGAGAATCTTCCTAGTATGTGCTATCGATGTGGACGGATCACTCACATTATCTCGGAATGTCTCCTGAAAAACCCTCTTCCAAACAGTACGGAGAAATTTGGACCATGGATCAGAGCTGAGTACGTAGGTTCGATGGCTGCTACTATTGATGCGTACCTTTTGGATCAATGGAGAAGAGAAGGAGTTCTAGACAGCCTGACAGCGATGGTCTCCCAAGCTGGCCTTAACCCAAATCTTCTTCCCCCTGTTGTTAATGTGGATCTGTCGTTGGCTACAAACCCAAGCTTTACTCCCCCCACTTCAGCCAATCCAAACAATATCCTAGACAGAGGATTCCCACCTCTATTAACTCAAGAGAAGACCTAAAATTCTATGAGCCCTTCGAATCAGCCTAGACTACTCCTTATTGTGGATCCCAATCCAGCTCCTATATCAGGTTTCAATCTTTCTAATCCTATTAACCCCTTCTTACCAGACCCAGACTACCCCACAGGCTTTCCTACAAAAATAGTCCCAAATCTAACCCCAAGTGCCACCTCCAACAATAACTCAGCTCTTCCCCTTGGCGGTGTCCCTAAGACTAATCCTGGTTTTTTTGTGTCAAACCTAAATTCTCCCCTTTCACATTTCACTAGCCCAGGCACCTCAGACAAAAGAAAATCTATTAACGATATTGACTGGGACACTGCTGTCTCAAATTTCAAATCAGACTTCAATATGAAACAAAAAAGTGTGGAAGGCCTCAGTCAAGGGGTTAACTCTGAGGTGGATAGGATTCTTCTTAAAGCTAAGACCAGAACTTCAAAAAACCTTTACATTTCTCCTAATGCTTCTACCCCACCAAAGGCCTTTCATCTGGAAATGGGAAAGAGAAACTATTCCCGGACTCTTCCCTTAGTCTCAACTACTCGGTCAAATTCGAAACAAAGAAGCGGAAAACAGCTAACCTTAGACCTCTAATGATTAATCCTTCTGCTATAGAGAAGAAATAGAGGAGTCTGATTACTACTGTTAGATTCGTAAGATGGCAGACCCTGTTGAGGAGCAGGGCTGCCAGCCTAAATGAGTTGTCTATCCCTCAACTGCCGGGGGTTGGTGTAACACCCCTCTCCTTAAACACGTAATAATATCCCTCGTAGCAATAAATAAAATGTCTTACAGCGGAAGAATAGATAATAACAACAATACTCACTCGGGTGTCACCGGCCATTACTCGCCCATGCGAGTAACGAAGCCAAACTATATCCAACAACCAACATAAACAAACTGCTAACCGCTGTGATAACGAGATAATTCCTATACACCATACTAAGTCCATACTCATAAACATCGACAAGTGAGCGTCTACCCAATCCCAAATATACATAACCGTACCATAATACAATTCTCAGTCTGACATCGTTATACAAATGAACTCCATGTGCGGTAATTAAAATAAACTCTAACTACCCTGTTCCCGCACTTCGGCTTCGGCGATAATCAACAACCTGCACAATGAGTGTAGTCTCAGCGATAAACGCTGAGTATGCCGGGCCTGGACCCTAATGGTCACTTAGTCATTTTAACCATCTTATTATTAGATTGGTTTCATGCTTTTCCATTTTACAGTTATAATCAATACTGTAATATACATGCATAAATTCATAATCATCCATCCAATTCAAACAGTCATAAACTATCACAAACAACAAATGTATATCGAACATATCGAATAATAATACTGAATAAACGTCGTAGCGAACACCATCCTTTGTTAATTTAAGGGAAAATTACATCGCCCACCCATGACGTTTGGCGAAATTACACAGCCCACCCACGAGGTTTCAAAAATTACTTTGCTCACCCATGTGGTTTCCACAATTTTACATCCAACAACTTTTCTAATATTTGATCAACTTAAAAGATGGTTAAATGATATCCAAATTTGATGAAACTTTACATGGACGATGCTAAGGTGTTATATTTTTGTTCAATGCCAAATCTAAAGTTTTTTAAGGTCATATATGATCTGTGAGACCCAATGAAACACGAGACACGTTCATCGGGTCCCACAGATCATATATGAGCTTAAAAAACGTTGGATTTCACGTTTTACCAAAATATAACACTTTAATATTGTCCATGTAAAGTTTCATCAAATTTGGATATCATTTAACCATCTTTTAAGTTGATCAAATATTAGAAAAGTTGCTGGATGTAAAATTGTGGAAACCACATGGGTGGGCAAAGTAATTTTTGAAACCTCGTGGGTGGGCTGTGTAATTTCGCCAAACGTCATGGGTGGGCGATGTAATTTTCCCTTAATTTAATTTGGCCTTAAGGCCCCATCCATCCAACCATGTTTAATTAAATACCAGTTGGGTGTCATGTTAGGACAACCCGATAACCTCACCATGGACAGTAGTCCTCCCGTACACACAAAGGTGCTCATTTTGCCAGAGGTCCGGAGGCCCCTGACTATTCACTTTGCCTCGTAAGGCGTCCATATAAAGGCCGTAGCCACCTAACCCACGATTCAAATAGGGCTCGTTGGGTAAAAACCTGGAGCGGAACCCGATCGGGAACCCCTCAGTGATCACAAATGCGCAACCAGGTAGTTCGTAAACTACACTGGATTCCTCACCTCAACTCACACCATCTCTCTCTCATAATGTTTAAGATATGCTCTTAGTCTTATGGAGAATAAATTTATTAATTAGCTGCCCAATGGGTCTCACGCATACCTAGAAGTAATCTAGGTTATATTCATGTTCGAGATCCATGCTCTAGAGACCGACAATGTCATGACTCGTTCCTAAGTGTTTTACTTAGGTTGCCATATACTTAATATTAATACTATGGTATTATATTAAGTAACCATCATGTTATCACACTAAACGCATATGTATGTTTATATAAGTCGATCTATAGTCGACGTAGTGTTAGTCCCGTAGGACACTCGTGCATAAATAAATAATGCAGTAACACATAATCACATACACATATCCAAAACACATAACACACAAGTGATATCAACCAAATCCGAGCCCAAGGAATTCCCTAGGACAACTCGGATCAAACCCCTTTACATACCGTACACCTTAGACCAAGGATGCGCAGTGTAGACCACTAGCTCGTCAAGCGCCTTCGTCTGAAGTATGATCTAAACTGTAATAAACTATAAGTCAGTCTCCATGACTAACTAAATCCGGTATTTCCGAATAACAAGTAACCCCGACAGTTCCCCCCGGATTTCTACAGTTAATTGTTACGGGTTTCTCTAAACCGGTCGGCTTTGTTACTAAAACTCGTATGTCGAAATGTTTCGACTGTTAAGTTTAATTCGTTATATTTCTTTAATCTTATCCATCATTTAATTTAGGTATATAACCTATGGTTGCATGTATGCATGCATTATGTATTATATTGTATTATATTTTTCCATCATCCATTATAATACATTGTATTATATAATCCATTATCTTTAGTAAACTACATTTGCATTCAAAACTTATAACTTATAGTTTGTAACTATTTTATGTAATAACCACCACCATTATATTATATGGTTCCTAACCATAATATATATATCCATCCTTATATACATTATTCTTGCATATGTATATATTTACCGTATAGGTAAGTTCCATGAGTTATAAAACTCTTATATTATGTGTTACATTTTATCATCTTATATTAGATGATTATTCCCATTAGTTGTATTATATTATACAACATATATTAAGATTATTATCCTAATATTATGTAACAATTTATGTTGTATAATTACAACTCCTAAGGTTTATTCAATAAATACCTTAGTTCATAAATCTTATTTATTTATAGTTTGTCACATTATTTAATGTGAATATCCTTACTTATATTAATTCCATCTAAACCACCTTAATACCATATATTGTTATAACATTTATAACATTGTAGACCATAGTCTAAAATTCATTTTCCAACCTTAATAATTCGGTACAGCCCTTTATTTTATTTTAATTTCATTTTGACCACATAACATTATGTAATGTTACACCATATACTAATATCATATAACATGATATTTTTATTTCCTTTAATTCATAGCCTATAGTTTTTATACAAAACTATATTATATTGCCGCATAGGCATATACATTTATACCTTATTCTTTTCCATAATCCATAGTTTTCTTTATTTACAAAATCACCCCATTATTTATACCATGCTATATATATATCATATAATATAACATTTTTAACTTATAAAAGGGTATAATATATGGTTTTATCTTTGTAAAATTTCCGAACAGACTTGTCTGTTTATTAATTGATTTCCAACCCCTTTAACTTTCCAAATTTAAAATTTGACCCCTTATATAATGTTATGTAATATATATCATATATTATAACATTTCAAACCTTAATATAAATATAACCTATGGTTATATGATATTATAATTTGCGAACAGATCCCTTATAGGTTCTATATTATTTTTCAAACCCACCAAGTTTTTATAATTGCCATTTGGCCCAACTTATAACATATAGTTTTATAATAACATTAAAACTATATATTATACATATATCTTATTAAATACTCTTATATTATTCCAAAAATCACCAAATTTTACCCAAGGGTTATAATTTACATTACTAACCCATATATTCTCGGTTATCACTATTTCACCACATATATTTATCTAAAGTGTCACAATGACATAATAACTTTATATTATACATATATAGTTTATTTTAATTCCTAAACCAACCAATTAAATTCCTAAAAATTCCTAATAGCCCATGGGTGTTTATAATACCATTTTACACCCTTTAGTTTCGGTAATAACATATTTACCACATATGTTATAAAATTGTTACAATTAAATACTTATCTTATTATAAAACCTTAAATAAGTTATTTAACTTATCTAATTTGGTCAAAACCTACCATATGGTCAAGGTTGACCTCCTTAATATTGCCTTGACCATTAATTTCCATATATAACGGTTTGTACCCATATTTTCTAGAAATTACCATTTAACCCCAAAACTTTATAAAATCTTTTAATTTTTATTTAAACTCATTTAAACCTCTAATTTTCGGCTTTATTAATATATATCCCCCAAATTTAATTTAATTACACTTTAAACCCCTATACCTTGCGGTAATATATATTTGCTACTTAAACTTAATTAAAACTTTATAAATGCATAAATAAAATGGCCTAAAGTACATGGCCTTATTACAAACATTAGCTTATAAAATAAATTATACATAAATTCCCAAAAATACTTTAAACTCTCGGCCTTACCACATAGTTTTCCATATTTACCAATTTTCCACATAATGTCTTAAATTTGACAATTATGTTAGTTAATTACTTATATAAATTTACTAAACCATTCCTTAATCACCTAAGGTCAAAATAAGACCTTAATAACCATATTCACTCACGGCATATATATACACATATGTATAAACACATATTAATATACCAAGTGTAGGTTTAAGTGATTTATACCTTATTTTTGCCAAGTTTAGGCCTTGTTTGGCCTCGGCTGTATGGAGATAAATTTTCCACAGCTTTATTTACATGTTTTCAAACAGCAATTAAGGCATGATTAATCTCCAAACAAGAGCTAACCTTAAGAAGTGTTTAATGCATATTTTCAAGGTAAAATTTACCTTAGAATAACAAGGCAAGTATGGATGATCTTCGGCCTATTTATACAGAACAAAAAGAGTATCAAAAGATCTACTAAACCAAGCTTTAAAACTGGTATAACTCAGATTAGAAGATGGCTAACTTTCACCTTGATTAAAATGCCAAAAATGGTGTTTTTGGCATGGATTTGGCTAATCCTTGAAGCTCTTGATATACCAACTGAATAAGCATGTTAAGAAGAGATAATAAGCCTAAGAAATCAAGATTTCAAACCGGTAATGAGGAAATGAAGAGATAAGTGCTTAAAGCACATTTTTATACCTTAAAGAACAATATAACTTTGCTTCCTTCCTCCTTTGAATTTCTCCACTGAAACACAGCCTGTTTTCCAACCCAAAATCACACCAAATGTCTGGATGAAAATGAAAGTGGGTAAGCTCATTGGAAAGAGAAGAAAAAGATGAAGAAAATGGACATAAACTTGTCTTAGGAGCTTACCTAGATCAAAAGATCTCACCAACTGAACTTGGAGTCTCCTTGCTGTTAAGGATGTTAAATGAGAGGGTATGGTGCTGAAGAAGACGGCTGGAGGAAGTAATGGGAGGAAAGAGAAGAAAAAGAGCTTATAAGGTAATGTTTACTTACTTTAGTAAATAGTAATTAGATGACTCATTGTTAGATATTTTAGGCTGCTTAATGGGTGGGTATGACAGCCCTAGGATGTCGGCAATGTATGGTCAAGTCAATGGATGACATTTGACCATGGTTAAAACTAAGTAATTAAATGTTATTTTGGGTACTATTCACCCAAAATCACCCATTTTGATTTTATTTTTAAACTTTGATTTAGACTTTATAATATAGTCTATCATGTCACATAAATGATATAAAGAGTGTAATATAGTCTTTAAAGTGACAAAAAGTCATTATCTTAGAGCTCATACACAAAAACGTGCTTTAAGGTGTTTTAGCGCACATTTAGTGTCACAAGGTGTTTCTGAGCTTGGTTTTCTTTGAGAACAGTTTTGTTGTGTTCCTTACATGATAATTGATCATAGGAATCCAATTTTATATCCAATAGAGGTCATAAGACCTTTAAGGTTTCTTAGAGCACATTTTTGCCCTACTTGACCTTGAAGCATGTAAATGCTTGTTATTTGTGTTGGAGTGTTGTCCAACGATTTTAGTATGTTTAGTTATGTGTTAATATGCTTAGGACAAAATTTTAGGTCCTAAGAAGTTCATTTGGGTATGTATTTACCCTAAACAGTCAAAAGGTGCAATATCTTGCTTTGTGTTGACCATCGTTGTTCTCAATTGACTTTTGAGGCATGTTTAGGCCTTAATTAATGTGATTAGATGTTTAATCCATGTTTTATTAGTTTGGGGTATTTCAGTTGGGTCACCCCTGGGCAGTAGCTTGGGTTACGAGCTTAATTAAAATCTACAAACCTGAGCTTATCTTTTTGATGAAGACCCATAGAAACAAGGCTGAGATGGAAAAAGTTTTGTAGAAGTGGGATGATTATGATGGTATTCCTGTTGCTAGTGTTGGCAGAAGTGGGGGTCTGGTGTTTTTGTGGCAAAAACAAGTCAAAGTCAAGTTGATTATTTTTCCAACCACCATACTACGACTGAGGTTCTGATCTCAGGTATGACTCTTTTCCATTTTACTGGTTTTTATGGATAGGATGACTAGAGAGTGAAATATTAGTCTTGGCAATTGCTAAAAACCCTTAGGAAGCAAGTGAATCTTCCATGGTTAGTAGTAGGAGATTTTAACCAGATCTGCTTTGAGAGTGAAAAAAGTGAAGGGAAATTTAGAGGGGAAAAAGAAATGCTTCCATTTAGAGAGGCTATTGCCAGTTCTAGTTTGATTGATATGGGATTTAGTGGCCATCAATTCACCTTCACAAACTGTCAAGCTGATCCATTTCATAGTGAGAGTAGACTGGATAGAGCTTTATGTTCAACTAAGTTTCTGAGTGATTTCCCTGTAAGTTCGGTTTTACATCTTCCAAAACTCCATTCAGACCATTGCCCTGTCCTTATCAAAATTGTAGGAAACCATAAGAAACTGGGTAAAATTTTTAGATTCGAGAACATTTGGCTTGATGAGAGGAAGTGCAGAGATATAGTTATTTCCATATGGAGTGGGGAGGATCCCAATCTTGTTGAAAACATTAGAAGGTGCAGAAAGAAACTTATTGAGTGGAATGGTTGGATTATTTATAAAATCTTTTCCAGAATCAAAAACAAGAAAAAGGAACTAGAGGATATTAAGAAGGGGTCTCAATCTCCCTGGGCAATTGCTAATAGCAAAAGAATTCTGCTGGAGATCCAACTCTTGCAAATGAAAGAAGAATGTTGGTGGAAACAAAGAGCGAGAGACAGTTGGATTAAGGAGAGAGACAAAAATACCATTTTCTTCCATGGGAAAGCATCTAGTAGTCGGAGGAGAAAAGATATCTTGGGTCTTGAGGACCCTAGTGGGTGTATTAAATCGGAGTGGAGTGAGTTGGATATCATTTCAAAAAATTTCTTCCAAAACCTATTCACCTCTTCTGAGCCGCCTCTGGTGCATCAATTTTCTCCAACAATCACCAAAGTTCTTCCTGAAGACCAAATCCTTAAACTCAAAGTACCCTATTCCCAGGAAGAAGTTTTTATAGCCACAAAACAACTAGGATCCAACAAAGCTCCGGGGTCGGATGGCTTAATGGAGCTTTCTACAAAAAATTCTAGCTAGAGCTAGGTCCCCAAGTAATCTCTGAAGTGTTGAAAATTCTTAATGGGAACCCTATTCCTCCTACCCTCAATGATTATTACATTGCCCTCATCTCAAAAATCCCAGGTGCCAATTCCCTTCAAAATTTTAGAACGATTGCTCTTTGCAATTTTGATTACAAAATCGTGACAATAGTTCTAGCTAACCGTATCCAAGAGATTCTTCCCTGTATTATTTCCCAGAATCAGTCTGGTTTTGTTAAGAACAGATTGATTATGGATAAAGAGCTTCACCACCAATTGCTAGATCCAAAGCAAAGAATAAAGGTCACTTCTCTTGTAAGAGCAATCTTAGTAAAGCTTATGATAGGCTAGAGTGGGATTTCCTCAATAATATTATTAAGAATATGGACTTCTCTGACTATTGGAGAATTCCGGTTATGAACTGTATTTCATCCCCTAGGGGAGCAGTTTTATTAATGGAAATCCATGACAGTGGTTTTCACAGCGTAGAGGGCTTAGACAAGGTGACCCAATATCTCATTTTCTCTTCATTCTAGCCCAAGAAGCCCTCTCCCGGTTCATGAATGAAGCCATTAGAAAGAATGCTTACTCAGGTATTACCTTAGCTAAGAGTTGCCCTTCTATTTCCCACCTAGCCTTTGCTGATGATATCATTTTCTATGGACAAGCCACTCAAAACAATGCCTAGTTCTTCGCCAACACCCTTGAGTCTTTCATGAAAGCATCAGGCCACAATATTAACTATCAGAAATCTAACATTGTTTTCAGCCCTAAAATCCATTTGAATCTTAAAGAATCCATAGCCTCCACTCTTAAAGTTAAACAAGTTCCCTTCTTCAGCAAATATTTGAGGCTCCCCATCAAGATTGGGAGAAACAGAAGTGAGACTTTCAAATTTCTGCTGGATAACCTTAGGAGGAGGATCTCAGGATGGAAGAAACCAATGTCACAGGTAGCTAGACTAGTCCTAATGCAAAGTGTTCGGCAAGCCCTCCCAAACTTCACTATGTCCCTTTTCCTACTTCCAAAAAACATCTCTTCTAAAATGAACTCCATCTTTACCCATTTTTGGTGGGGAGGTAATGACCACAAAAAGTCCATGATCTGGAAAAAATGGCAAGACATCTGCAAACACTCCGAGGATGAAGGGCTGGGATTTAGAAGTACGGAGGCTTTTAACCAGGCCTTGCTTGCTAAACAAGTCTAGATAATTATCAAATACCCGAATACCCTTGTCTTATCAACCTCAAGGCTCTATATTTTCTGAATGATGATATCTTAGCTGTCAAAACTAAACCACAAGATAGCCCTATTTGGAGATCTATCGTTAGCAGCGTCAAGGTCATCAATAGAGGAGCCGTCATTCGGATAGGAAATGGGAAGGAGACTAACATTAGGAATCAACCTTGGCTATCAAGGGCCCACCCTGTAAAGATCTTATCAAAAAGCTCGATCAGCCAAAACCTATAAAAAGTTAACCAGTTGATGCTCCCCAACTCCAACGAGTGGAATAAGGAGATGATCCATAATGAATTCCTCCCGATTGATCAAGATAGAATCTTAAGCATAGCCATCAATTATGACACCCAGGACTCTTGGTTTTGGATTGATTCACCTACGGGTGAGTATACAGTCAAGTCAGGCTATCATTTGCAAAACAAATCCCAAGGCACAACTTCTTCTTCAAGACCCCCACCCAGGCCACTCATGAAACTCAATACAAGATTAGTTCCCCCAAGAGCTAAACTTTTATGCTGGAAATTCCTAAACAAAATCACCCTCTGCATGGCCAACATTGCTAGGAGAGTGGAGGATCAGACAAATGCTGCCTATGTGGGAGGATTGATACTGACTTTTAGTATCTTCCTCTGCTGGGCGTCTAAGAAGTATTGGGTTAATGTTGATAGGATTAATCAATTACCAAAGGAGGAAGATGGAGCAATACAAGATTGGCTCTACAACAATAGCAGCAATTGGTAAAAAAAAAAAAACTTAGCTAAGGTGGTTAATTTAATATGGGCTATCTACGATGCAAAGAACAGAGTTAGGCACAACCCAGATAGTCTATTCTAGAGTGTATTGATTCCAACCTTGCTTTCATTAAAGTTTACCAAGACTTAGCTTAGAAACTGGAGGAGCATGATTTAGCTACCAGCCCCCCTCATCATCTACAAAACGAAGCCTTATTAGTAAATCACTGCCTCCGCAAAAGAGGCTCCTTTATGATTTGTAGCGGTGTTCTAACTTCTCATTCTGGGAATTTGATCATGGCTTACAACAGGAAAGAGCAAGGATGCAGAGATCCAGTCAAGGTGGAAATCAGAACTATCTCTTTTGGAATTGCTGAAGCCTGTAAGAGAAGAATCCCTAATTTGGCGATTGTGATTAATCAGAATGAGACTTTAAAGATTTTCAAGCAAATTATAAGCGAACATCACCCGAACAATGCCGATTCAGTGGAAATATCGAATGGGATTGCATCCTTTTGTAATTTTAGACTTCTATTATGTAATCAATTTGTTTCTAATTACCCTGCACTGCTAGCTTGTGGTCTATTTAATGGTACAAACAAGTGGAAAGAATGGTTAGAAACTGATGTCTCTAGTTATTTCCTTCATGCGATCTATGGAAGGAAAAGTATGTAATCTGGATATCTGGGGTAGCACAACTTTTATAAAAAAAAAACTATCTAAAAACAATTATATTATTTATAACTTATCTTTTTTGTGTCACTTTTAAATTTAGCACTCTATCGGGATTCACAAGCCAGTTCCAATTGTTTGTCTTACAATTTGCCCAGCCCAGGTCCAATGAAACAAATATAGTAGTTAACAAAACTACAACTGGTTAATATTTGTATTATGCGCTCGGATCTATATTCTTTTGGCATGTGACTCGATATGAACAAATAATGTTATTAAAAAAGAAACCAACGAATTCATGGGAGACCACAAAAAGCTAGCTGACTGTGTTTAAGGTTTATTTTACCAGCTGTTGCTGTCTCATTTTCTCGTTCCCGACTGGAAGAGAGTAGATGCATTATAAGTTTATAGTATTTGGTTACCAGAAATGGTATTCCTGAAGATAATATAATTAAAATCATAATACTAATCCAGATTCCCTCACTAATTACGTGTTTTTTAGTATTAATCAAATAATAACCTTAAACATATACTAGTTGATTGTCCAACTCCCCAGATATAAGATTAATACATAATAGTAGTGTAATACCGGTCGAGCCGCAGTAGTAGCAGGTTTAGTTTTTATAATACGGGTTTTTCTTTGAAAAAACTTATAATATGGAATAGTATTAATTTAGTACAAGTGTTTGTTATCCACTTGTTAAATCGACACCTGTCGGTTACTAGTCTCCTCCTCTTTTTTCATCTCGTATGTCCTGTTCAGGTTTTCTTGTAATTTATATAAAAATAAAACGAGATATATGTATAAACTCAAAGAAACCTTAGAAAAATTGGTGAGTGGAGACAGTTGGTCAGTCACGTATAAGAACTACTTAAAAACTTTCACAAAAAAAAAAAAGGATTACTTAAAAATTTAATGAGGAGCCCGTCTGTCGTCACTGTTGACATCATCGTCCCATTATCACCTCCAAGGATCAATAATAATACAATTGTTATTTTGGGTATATCCATAATTCATTGACCTGCGTTAACAATTCCTGTATAGATACTATATATGCATAATTGATTAAGACGTAGTATGGTATAGTACAATGTTCTACACTTCTTCTTTTTTTTTTTTCCAAATATAAGACAATAGATAAAGTATGATAATCTAATAGCCAATACAAAAGTAAAGATTACCAAAGATAACATTAAATATAGACAATACTTGGGATATTTTGTAAAGACCATATACAACACCATGAAAGAGGTCAACAATAGATTTTATGCCCATAACCGAGTTATGAAACACCATAACTAAGACAATAGATAAAGTATGATAATCTAATAGCCAATACAACAGCAAAGATTACCAAAGGTAACATTAAATGTAGACAATACTATGGGATATTTTGTAAAGACCATATACAACACTATGAAAAGGGTTAACAATAGATTTTTTGGCCCATAATCAGTCATGAAACCCATAACTAAGAGATGACTGTCTATCCAGCTGTTAGTGAAAATATCCTTTTAATACGAGTACATATAAAAGATAATAGTGCTGTGAAAGACACCACGATTTAGAATATTCAAACTCATAACCTTTTACTCTCCTATTCAACCATCCACCCGACTCCACACCAGTGGCGCAAGATGAATCTCAATTGTAAGTACCTTGAAGTTGAAATCCTTAGTGGCGTAGAGGAAGTCATTTCATGTACGTTGTATTACCCTTTTAAAATTAGTTAGTGTTTCGCAATCCGAATGAAAGAGAAATGCTTTAAAATAAGAGAGAGGCGTTGAGAAATAATATGAAAAGAGTAAAGAAATAAAAGTATAAAAAGGGTATTTATACTCCTTAAATTTTCAATCAAATACAATACAAAATTTGATTGGTATTTCTCGTCCACCAAAGAATATCGAGTTTACTGAAAAAAGAAAGGTCCTGGTTTGTCGTCATTATCATGAAGCTTTAAGCAATAAGACAAAAGAGGAAAAGATCCAACATGACATGGGAAAAACAGAAAGTAGTAGGAAACAATTAAAGCATACACTAACAATCGTGATAATAATACATTATAAAGTATTTTTGACCTGTGGAGCCAAGCGAATAAATTGATTTATTTAATAGCAACCAAATTAATATTATATCAGATGAATGGAGGTGAGTGTGGCCACGTCTCCTCTATCCTTTTAAAACATTAAAGTAACCAAATTATTTGCGAACCTCGTACGTCGTGGAGAGCGGCACGGGATGCCCAGATTACGAATTCACCCCCGAGGGAATCCAACCATTTAATAAGGAAAGATTTTCCTCAACATCATGATTTGACCTTTCCATCAAATGCAAGGATATAATGTTATTAATAATAATATAGATTTGGCAGACTTTAATAATTGTGGTAGTGGGGATTAAGAATACTCGTTTGGGTTTTATAGTTAGTTTTTTTGGTTTCTGCCGTCGTTTTAATAAAATATAGTCAAATTTTTAAATTTCGCAGTCATCAACATATAACCAATATTCTAAAGTTTGCAGTCGCAAAAAAAAATCGGGTATATATACCCCCAGACACTCTGTCTCTCTGCACGCTCTCATTTCTCATTTCGCGTGAAAAATCACTTTCCAAAACATCTCAAAAGCTCTCTTTCAGCCGAACTTCATTTTTAACGTTTAAGGTAACTTTTTTCACTCCTCCTTCATTGTTTTATGTTATTGTATGATTATGATTAGTTTTAGTACTGATTTACATTAAACGGAAGCTTAAAATAATGTTTGTTGATATACAATCCGTCCGTAACAGACAAATAAAAGTGGACATCAAGCTTCTTGTCCGTATTATACCGTTCGTAACAGACAACATAATACGAACCATTGGCTTTGATTTCCGTTTTGCGGATGACTATGAAACGGACAAATACATTATGTCCGCTTTACGAACTCTTTAAGTTGGTCCGTTTTGCGGACATGTCATGTCGTCCGTTTTACGGATGCATTTAATCAGTATGTATTTTGGACGCTTCAAAACCATCTGTTGCAGACACCTCAGACGCTTATCCGTTGTGGACGCCTCAGATGCTCATCCGTTGCGGACGTTTCTTTCGTACGTCCGCTGTGGACGTTAGCTTATGGTTCGTTCCGGACTAGTTAAATACGAACCGTTTTTACTTTTTTCGTAGTTTTGATGTCATCTTTTTTACAAATGAACCGAAAGGACAAACAAAAAGTGCTTGCAGATTCTACTAATTCGAAGGCCAAGAGAAAGAAGGTCACACGATCTGCGAGGGAGCAAATGGAGGCAGAGAGGCGGTCCAAGAACATTGCAGACCGACCATCGGCATCATGGTCACTTGCTGCCTCATCTCCTCACCCTACTGCTGCCTGTTTATCTCCAATTCATCAGGAGTTTACATCACCAAGGAGGCGGTTCGTATTTGATGGTGATGATGCCGATGATGATGAAGTGGACTAGCAGATGGCCGACATCAATTGCCTTTCATGCTGCACATGTTGTCGGTTGAGGAGAGGCACCAACTGAGGGTCAGATACCTACTGAATGGTTCATCACTCTGGAGTCCATCCCGATTGCCAGTGGTCCTTCAGATGCTAGCTTGCTATGAAGTTTTGATGGACATGTTACACTTGATGTGTGGCAAACAGTGGTATTTATCTCTAACTTTTGTTCTTTTATGTTATTAACCTTAATGTGTAGACTTATAAAGTATGACTATTAAGCATTGCATATACAATGTGCAAATTTTAAAAACGTATGTAAACATTAGATTGTACATAGAAAACTTATAGAATGGTATATCTCTAAGATCGTGGATGTTTGACATTTGTATCTAGAGGCCCTTTAGTGGAAAAGTGGAATGCTGATCTCCTTTACCACGAGAGGACTAAGGAGGTAGGGAGAGAGTGAGTTAGCGCATATTCATGACTACTCCCATGGATATTTTGATTTGGCATTGATATCTGCATTCGTGGAGAGGTGACAGTCGGACACCAACACCTTTCACCTACCTTTTGGTGAGATGACGATCACTTTACATGACATCTATCACATTATGGGCATATCGATTCAAGGGAGAGCTGTTGCATTTGAGGCCCATGAGGAGTTGCATGGAGATGCAGCGCCACCAGAGCTGACTTTGGATCTTGCACTGGCTGCACTCGCTAAGGTGGTAGGCCTCCCTTCAATCAATGTGGTGAAGGAGCAGAGGTGGTACCACAAGGGCGGCATCCCCTACAGTAAGGTTAGGGAGTGGTGTAGCCACGCAGATGCCACGTACGCTTGCGAGGCTCGTGACTATCTGTTATACTTGCTTGCTTGCACATGGGGATGACAACGGGTTGGGATCGGGTCGGGTGACGCTCTATCTGACCTGTCACCCGTTTTTCACCCGCATCACCTAACCCAACCCATCACCGGTAAATTCATCACCCGTCACCCATTTCACCCGCGGGTGAAACGGGTGAACCCGTCTCCCATTTTTTGTTCAGCAAGCATTTTTTGTCTTGAACACCTCATATGAAATACCCCTAACCTTTAAATAATTAAATAAAGGTAAATAAATATTATCTAGGGGATTATTAAACCCTGAGAAAAGAATATAAACAGTTAGGCGTTAAAAAGCACCTAAACTCCTTAAGGTCATAAACGGGCGCTAAGTTGGACCTTAAGTTAAACAAGTTATATAAGCTATAAGACTCATATGAAGTTAATCAAGGATAATTATATGACCCTTAGAACACAGGACCTCAGTTAGAACTGAGTAAAAATACATTATACCCGGGAGTTCCCTTAAGGGCCCGAAAGACCCGAAAGTCCCGGAAATATATTATAAGATGAAATAAAGTGTTAAACTTCATTCCAAATACACCATAACACTTTAATAAACATATAAGATTAAGTTCTCATGCTAAATTCCCAGTTAAATACAAAGTGCTTGGAAGTTCCCGATGGGGGCCCCATAAACCCCCGAGAAAGCCCCGGAGAAGTGCCGAGGTGGTACGAACTCCGATATAATCCATTATTAGAGTTCCTATCATCAATATTCATCATTCTAAAGAGAATTTTGAGCTACTTTTTCAAAAATACACAAAGTGCTCGGGGGATTTTCTTAACGCTCCTATTTTGCTCGGGAGTGTCCCGGTAGCTCGGAAATTGTGTCTTGAGTTGATATAACCCATATAACTCAATGTAACACCTTAACATATTATTATTGACTACAAAAAATGTTTATAAACACTTGGAACTCATAGCGACTACTTATTTTCCAAAATATCCTTAAAGCACAAAAACGCACCTTCGGGTGTCATAAAAACGCGTTTACGCAATTACCTTGAAGCTTTTGAGGAGCCACGAGTTGATAATCTTAAATGGGGAGGAATTGACCATCTAAATCAATTAAATCCAGTGCTAAATACATAGCACAAACAGGGCCGATTTTTAGATCAAAAAGGTACCTAAAATCAGCATTTTTACCTTAGAACTTTCATCTCTTACCATGATATAAATGTACCAATTAAATGTTGTGACCTATTACATGTTATAATATGGTCTTAATACAATATATTGTGACAGGAATCAAATTAAAAATCAGTCCCATTTGCTCCCTATTGTGTGTGCCATTTAGGGTGAATTTTGACTAGTTTTTAGTTTGTAAATTGTCTTATGGAATGGTGACTCATCTTATCATGTACCATGTGATAATGTATCAATTAATTCAGTCAAAGGAGGCTCCTACCATTACCAAAACCTGCAGGAAAAACAAGAGGATTAGCTCATATAAAAGAAATGAAATTAAATGCACAAAAGTAGATCTAGATTCCAATAATGTAAAGTTGCAAATAAACAAAGGAAATCAACTTGTTCTCTAGCACATGGAGCTGCCGATTTTATGCAAGGAGAAGGGGGTATGATTGCTACATAATAAGTCAAATAAAACAGCCACCTAACAATGCACATGCCTATGTTCAATTGACAAAAATCAAATAGACTACAAGCAGCCCTTGATTACCGAAATCAACAAGGAAAAGAAGGTTTCGATTGCCTTATAAAATTCAAAGTAGAATACCTACCTACCTAGGCATGTTATAATGTCTTCAATTATCAAGAATCAAATGCTCCCATTCAGTCCTATTACCGTGAGCAATCAAGAGGGAAACAAGGACAAATCAACTTAGAAAAATGCTAAAGAATTACCTAGCCTACCTTGCCTTTGTCTTCTTCTTTCAAGTTGTCAAACAAAGACTTCCTATCCCCTTATCAATCAGCCAAAATCTAGCATGAATTAAGGGATTTATGGAGCCAATAACCAAATGAATAAACTAATGAAAAGGGTAGTCAAATTAGACATTGTTTTATCAAAAGAGAAATTCTCTCATTCCTTTCCTTAAGGCCTTAAGTGAGCCATTCTTTCTCTTTGCCCTCCTTTTCTGATTGGTAAGTCATTCTAACTCCTCTCTTTTCTTTCTTCCTTTGCTAGTTTATTCCTTAGAGCTTCTAAGGTTCATTTAATGGTGTTTTAGGTTCTAACACCATTTCTATGTAATTTTCCTAGCTAAATCTACTAAGTATTGAAGCAAGAATCATCCTAGCATCTCTACAAGTTTTCGCCAAGGTTAGATACTCCAAGGAGGTACTTAGATTCAACAACAACACAAGGAACAACAAGATCAAGTTAAGGTATATTTTCATGTTGAAAATCCTAAGTAAATTCCTTAAGCCATGTCCGAAAATTTAGAACTTCTAAATCTATGTTCTCTTCATTATTTCATGAAGGAAATTTGGATCTACAATCATCCCAAGGTGTACCGAAAATTCCTTGAAAAATTCCTAAGGTAAACTCTTGTAAAAACTAATCCAAATCTTACTTTTAAATCCTTGTTAGAAGTCTAACATTTGGATCTCCTAAACCTATGTGTGGAGGCTGAAAGTTCTTCATCAAAACAGCATTGGAAGAGCTTGGAATTCAAGGAGAAATCAAGTACAAGAATTATCTTGATTTAAGGAGTAAGTTTCTATAATTAAGGTTTATTAAGTTTAAGTTTGATTTAAGCTTCAAACTTTGGTATAAAAATTATGTATAAGCCTTAGTAATATTAAGGCCGAAATACTATGGGTTATAATGTCAAGAAAATAATTTATAACATATAAGGTAAGATTATTACCTTAAGGTATATATTTGTGTCGCAAAATTTAATTATGATACATATATAATTAATCCGAATATCCTAGGGATTAAATGTTCTATTTTGAGTTTATAATCATTCTAAGTCATTAGCATAATTTTTAGAAGTGTTATATGACTTATATGCATTTATATGTATTTATTATAAGGTATAAATCAAGTCTTAAAACCATATAGTAAAATAAAGCTACAACCGAGAATTAAATAGTTCATTTGGTGATTTTTGAAATATATAAGTATATTAACTTATATTATAAATTTTGGGAGTATTAAAAATAGCTACAAGTATTTAAATGGCTAGTTTAATAAGTTATGTGGCCAAAATGTAAATTTTGAAAAGTTTGGAGTATTAAAAATAAAAGCCGAGAGCTTAAGGGTCTATTTGGTATATTTATGATATAATATAAGGTAGGAAATAATATTATGAATTTTGGTGAATTTAAATAAGTTTTTAAGTGTTAAAATGACATTATATAAAGTTTTGGGGCTATTTTGTAATTATTGGAAACTATAGTGTATAGCTGAGAATATAAAGCACTTTTCTGGGTATATTAAAGTATTAATTATGAAATTAAGTCTTGCTCAAAGTGTTGACCAAAAACTTTGGGTTAAAATGATTTATGACATAAGATATTAAGTTTATAAAAGTTTTGGGGTGAAAATGTAATTTATGAAAATATAAGTGTGGAACCGAATTGAATAAGGGGCGAATTCATAATTTATAAAAGTATATGGGTCATTTCGGTTATTTAAGATAATTAAATATTAAAACTATAGTTTATAAGTTAGTATGTAACTTATATAAAATTTTGGGCTTAAATTGTGAATATATGAGAATTATATGTCAAGACTGAAAATAATTGTGGTCATTTGGTAATTTATAAAAATTAATATATTTGTTTTGCAATTTCTGAAAGTTAGTATGGATAATTAGTAAATTATAAAATTTATATGGTTATTTGGTAATTTATAAAAGTTAATGTGTTCAACTTATAATTACCGAATTTATAAGGTTGGTTTTGTAATTAAATAAAGAAAGGAATTAAAACTAAGTATTATGATATATTATGGAGTATAATATGAAGTTTATAAAATAATTGTGGTTATAATAAAAATAACCAAATCATGTTGATATATGGAGTAAGTGGAAATAATTATGGATATATAATTAATGAGATAAAGATATATCATACAATGGAAATTCATTATCACATGTAGTTATTACATAAAATAATGAACTGTTAAACTACCTCGAACCACTGTAAAATAACAGGGGGAAATAAAGAACATACAGAGTTAGTATTCTACGAGTATAAACTCTACAGTGACAGTACTGTAATACTTAGTGAACAGTTGTATTAATATTACCCGGTATTACATGTAAATATAACAGCGTACGGGGAGAAACTGTTAAGGAGTGAACTGTCAAGCTAGCGAGTTACACGGTGAACGGTTTGTTAATTGTGTGGTCTGAATGTTCTAAGGATTTTCCTAAGGTCCAGACGTTGTGTGTTTAATTGCTAAGAGCGATATCTGTGATTTATGTATATTGAGCTCGTTTGGGGAACAACTTCCAGCAGTAGACAGCTTCTCAATTTCTAAAATCAGCAGGCTAATACTAAACACCCAAAACCAGCAGCTGACAGCTTCTGCAAAATCATAAGCAGACAGCTTCTCAATTTTCAGCAGCAAGACCTAACAATTGTCTCTACTTTTTAAAACTGTCAGCAGATGTTCCACCAAACACCAAAACCAATAGCTGACAGCTTCTGCAAAACCATCAGCAGACAGCTTCTCAATTTCCAGCAGCAGGACCCAGCAGCAGCCCCCAGCAACTGTCCTCAAACGAACCCATTATCTTGTATACTGTATTGCTCGACACTGTTGTGTTTTATTTTACGCGAACGTCTTATGACTGAAAGTTTATACATCTAAACTAGAACAGGACTAACTGACCTTTAGGTATTATGAGAACCTAACTGATGGTCAACTGTTATAGTCTTAACTCAAGGATTGGTTATTGTATCACTGACTAAAGGGCTAACTTATAAAGAGAGGAATCCAGACTGTTTCGACTTTCTGGTTGCGCATCGTGATCACTACGAGGGACTTCTATGGGGAGTCACTCAAGGGAATCCATTGTCCACATTCGACGATGGCGGAGGGCACTACCGTTGGTGCATAGGTTTGACCGGATCGGTCAAATATATTATCCAGGGCCATAAGGTTAGCTGGTAACGGTTCCATTGGAACCCAGGGGACTACTGTCCATTTATAAGCTATTAAGGGTTATCTTAACATGACGCCTGAGGTGGAATTTAATTGGAAAAGTTTAAGTGGTTGGTTTAAAGGATAAGGGCCAGGTGGCCAACTAACAAGTACAATTAATTAATACGCGTATCTTGTTTGGTTATTGTTATGGATTATTGGTGTTTGATTATCTGGTTGTTGTTTACTATTATGCACTGATGCTTGTAGGTGAACTATTCTGTGATTGTTTAATATTTACAGTTATTACTGTTATTATTGTAAACCGGTATATCATGTAAAGAATCTAATATCAAGATGGCTAAACGACTTAAGGAATCTAGATGACTTAGGACTACATTTGGCATACCAGCATTTCGATTGCTGAGCCCTTCAATGGGCAAAACATTTCAGGTTACTGAAGAAGTCACAAGCCGGAGTGCAGGTTATAGGGTAGCTGATGTGTTCTCAGAAACACTTTTAAGTTTATTTATGTATTGTATTAAGGAGTTTGTTGTATTCGGTTAGTTGCTCATTTAGTTTGGATTTGGCTTGTAATATTAAGAGTGCTCAGTATCTTGTTCATCACAGCGTGAGGAGTTGAAGTTGTTGGAAGGACTAAGGATGCCTTGTTACTCACTAGGGTGAGTAACGGCGTGTAACACCAAGGATAGATAGTTTTATTTTCCGCTGTGAACGTTAGTTATTATGCTACGACTTGCGACGTTATTACATGTTTAGGATTAGGGGTGTTACATCATATAAGTTTAATTTTTCAAAAAAATACACTCATATTTGTTCAGCAACACATACCACTTCAAATAATGTCAATAACATACTCAAAACATAGAATATTAACTAAAATATTTCCAAATTATCTCTACAATTATGGCATAAGTATATTTTTTTATTAAATATAATACATACGGGTGACGGGTCGAGTGATCGGGTGAAAAATGTTCACCCAACCTGACCCGTCACCCGCACCCGTTTCACCATCACCCGTTTTTTACCTGTTTATTTCGGGGTTTTCACCCGTTTTAGCGGGTCGGGTAGTCGGGTGAAACGGGCACCCGTCACCCATTGTCATCCCTACTTGCTCATTATTCTCTGATAAGAAGAATGACAGGATGCACCCCTACACTTGCTGGCCCCTACAGGACATCGACTCCATCTCAGACTATGCGTGGGGTGCTACTACACTCACATATCCCTACAGACAGCTCGGTGTCTCTTATCGTGCTGAGATGAAGACCATCGCTGAGTGTCTTACCCTACTGCAGGTATAAAGTTGGAACAACTTGATTTCCTTGCATGTACAGTTAAAATTATCAAGAATAGTACTAAAAGATTTTAAAATGTTGTAGTGCTGGATCTATAAGTACTTCCTTGGTATTTGTCATCGTCTGATGGTGAATACCGGCTCACCTGTCCCATTTGCGGTGAGGTTTACTAAGATTGAGGGTCGACATAGTTCAGACCACAACCGACTCGTGGAGTATCGACAACGTTTGGACGCCCTTACACCTAACCATGTATGGTACCATGACTTAAGAATTAAAATTTGTTTATTATTTAACTTGTTAGAATTAGTTGACAAATAGAGACAAAATTTAAAATATAAGGTTATGTGGACCTCATTCAAAGAGGATGCGTGGAGCGTCCAACAGGGTCGGTTCAGATGGTTTAGGCATCTACACATGATGGATATTGTTGAGCCCTACCATCTGAACCAGTTTTTATGGCAGTTCGGCATGGTTCAGACTATTCCCTCCACTTCACCTCTATGGCCATATCAAACGGTACGGAAGAGGACGTCCACCAGAGACTATATGGTTGAGCATATTGCATCCCCGGGGCTATGGATCAGCCAGTCGAGCATGTATGCCACCGAGTTCCTACATGCATGACACGCTTCCCCTGGTGATGGTGTGGAGGCAGATTACCTCGACTGGTACCTCGCTCGGACGCATCCGAGGCTCATCCCTTCTGGTTGAGCTACAACCCAGCCTCCTGATCCGAATGTAAGTGGTTATATCATTTTATCTGTACAATATAGCAATCAATGGTTACAAATTAATCTAGAAATGTTTCATATGTCTAAAACAAAGAAGGTCACGCTCACGACTATTGCGCAACTGATGGAACCGTACTTCCCGCCCTCACACCATGATGAACGGCTAGTGCAGATGAAATACCCCAATCATTAATCACCTTAATTAATGAGGGATTTATTAAATTAAAAGTTTTAAACCTAAGATTAAACATTAAAGGAAAGCTAGTTAGCCAAATTCATCAAAATAATTTATAACCTCTAAACTTATATATATAAACAAATATGTATAGTCCAATAAAATGAGCACTATGTCTCACATAAAATAATGGAATAAAGAGGAGATAATTAGAAGAATTTACTCCTAAAGTTAATATAATATGTAATACATCATTACATGAAATAAAAACACCAACATCAATAGTGAATCAAAGAATATATTTTACTAGTCACAGTTAATAGTAAAGTATACCAATCACTCAAAAACACAAATTAACACACTTTAGCACAAAGAAATCATGTTGGTCACAAACTAACACATGATACAAGTCAAAGTGTACAATATAAGACACAACAATACATTATCACACAAATTGAAAACAAACACACCCTTAAATCAACATAGGGCCGACAAACTCTTGCCACCTTGCATATTTTGAATCAAAATATCTTATAAAGTAGGCTTAGTCACCAAGTACTAGTCATTACCCATCCTTTCTCATTATAACAAATTAAGTCATGATTTCTCCTCTCTCTCTCTCTCATCCTCCATTGATGAGCAGCTCCCCCCATTCTTTCTGATTTTTATTCCCTCTCAAGAACACATGTAGAACACCAAGAGCATGCCACGGTTATCTAAACCCATTCTCACTTTTCTACTCAAATCTCTCCCTTTTATTTCACAAACACAAAGAAAACACCAAGACCTCTTCTCCTATACTCTCCAAATCTGAAAACATGAACAACCCATGGAGGAAGGAAAGGTCTAAATCATCTTAAGGTACAAAAACATGCTCTAAGGTTCCACCTTCCTTTTCTATTAAATGGAACCGAAAATCCTTACCTTCCTTGCACTATTTTCTTCATATTTTCATATATAAAATTAATCTCAACTAGCTCCATTTGTTGACCGAAAGTCAAGGCAAACTTCAATTCCAAAGGGGACTTCAAGGGTAAGTCATAATCTAGTCCTTTTGAACATTTAAGCTATCTTTGATCCTTGGATCTTCCCTAGACAATATTCTCATCCATTTTTCATATTGTAGCAGAATTTTGGTGGAGAAATTCCTCTTAGAACATCAAAGGTAAACTCATCTTCTTAAGACATAATTTTATGCTTTAAACTCTATCTTATGTTATGGAGTCTTAAAGGCCCTAACAAGATCTTTTTTCCATGTGTTCAAATCTGTCAAAAAGCATAGTTTAATATCCTAGACAGTGGCCTAAAGTTCAAGGAGCAAATTTGGTGGAAAACATCATTTTTGTGAAGGTAAACCCTAATATAAGCTACTAAACTCTTGAATCAACATCTAGAATATGGTTTGATGAAATAAAATAATTCTCCCCTATATGATAAATAAGGCCATAAATGAGGAGTTAGATAAATCAAGTTTGGATCTTCAAGGGTAAAATTCTAGTCTTAAAACACATTTTTAAGACTTTAAAGTGTTAGTGTTGTGGGGGAACAATTAAGGCTGAAATGAATCTGACTAAAATGGTCTATTAATACCTAATAATGAACATAAAATGTTATAAACCCATTTGGATAAGTTGGTGAATGATTTAATGACTTAAAGATCAAATTTATAAAAAAAAGGGGTAAATAAGTACTAAGCCAAAACTATTCTGCCTTGGAAAAATTAGGCCGAGACTTTATAGTATTTTGGTGCATTTATAAAATACTTTAAGCTTATGTTACAGCTTTTACATTAGCCAAATGTTTAGCCTTGCTTTTGGAGCTATAATGCACTTTTTATGCTTTAATAGCATAGGTTAAGGTTTTAAATAATTTTGGATGATGTTCTGGTTATTTAAGTGTGCCAAGAGTGGTTTGATTACACTTAGGAAGTTTGGGAAACTCTGGAATGTAATTGAAATGGTTAAGGGGTAAACAGGAAATTTAAATGACCTTAAGAGAAATATAATGTAAAGGAGGTCTATAACCTATGATTGGGCTAAATAGGTTAATTAAATAAAGTTGGGAGTATAATGTATGTATTTGGATGAGAGTTAGGAGGTCAATTTGGTAAATTATAGAATTTATAAGTTTAAGGAGTTAAATGTAAATTCTAGAAAACATTTGGGGTCAAATTGTAATTTATGGAAAATTAAGGTCAAAATCGAGGCTAGGGTCAACCTTAGGTGATATATGGGCCTTTGACCCAATTATGAAAAAGGGCTTAATTCCAATTTTAGAGGAATTTAGGAGTTGTTTGTAAAGTATAGAAAGTTTTAAGGTTAAACCATAATTATTGGAAAATATGGGTCAATGGCAGATTGTTTGTCAACTTAGGAGGAAATGTTGATGGTTTGACCAATTAAGAGAAATTAAGAATGGAAATGTAAGTTAAAGAAAGATTAGTAGTTGTTTGTAAAGTTTAGAAAGTATAAGGGGTCAAAATGTAATTTTTGAAATATAAAAGTGGAAAACATTACAGACTCTATGGGGGTCTGTTCGTAAATATGTGGAATTTGTGGGTTAGAGTTTTCGATTAAATTGGAAGGTTAAGATAGATGCGGATTAAGGGTTAAATTGTAAGGTTTATAAAATATGTGGCCACTTTGTAATTTAAGGAAAGTAGTGTGAAAACTTAGGAAATAACCTTATGGTCTGTTCGGAAATTTTATATAGTTAGTATAATACTTTGGAATGAAATAAATGAGAAAATAGAGTTATAACATATGATATGGGATGTCATTGTAATGTTAGAAAACAAATGTGGGCCAAAGTGAAATATTAAGGAATTTATGGGTGTATGCCGAGATTAATGAAGATTTAGGAATGTATTTTAGTATGAGGTATGTTGTTACATGACATAGCATTAAGAAAATGGTTTTAATGTTTAGTATGTGAAAGTTAGCACAATTAAGGTGCATCACATAAAATAAAGATGTTTAATGATTATAAAAGGGATTTTATAATTCATATAAATGAGAATGAATACTAAGAGTTATTGGATTATATAATATGATTGAAGAATTATATTAAGTATGGTGAAGTTTATGATAAGGTGGGGAAATTCAATATGTAATATTAAGACATTAGGACTTAATGTCAATGTAAAAGGAGTTATATGAAATAATAGAATTTTATAATTCAAGGAATTATAGAGAAGTATATATATATATATATATAATATTGTTGACTATTATACATAGACAAGTCAACCTAATTGACCAAGAAGGTCAAGTTGACCAACTTATGACTAAGTGAACTTAAATGTCAAAGGTTACTAATACCTTAAGGTCAACTATATTAATTATCATATAGAAGCAAGTCTATATGAATGAGTAGGTATGTATATATTCTCATGAATAAAAAGATGAGTAGTGAGAGCTAATCCTATGTTGTAATATAATACAACATGTTAATTATTAACATACTTTATGGATTAAACGACTAATCCCAAACCCGACTAATAACCCGACAAACGACAAATGATCAATCGTAGGGGAACATACGGGGGATTAGCTATTATTCGGGATACCGAGTTATTCAAATTATAGAATATTAATACTTAGCGTATACGAATGTATATTCGAGAGCTGACTAGATAGAGAGGATGGGCGCGAGATGCGGATGTCTGCTCTCTTCACCGTCAGTGTACGGTATGTTATTGTGTGCTCCGAATGTCTTGAGGGTTTCCTTCGGTTCGGATTTGTTTGTATGTTGTGATAAGAGTGATACATGTGAATTATTATTGATATGTTTATGTGCATTTAATTGCCTGACTATCACGTGTTATTTATTGTACATGAACGTCTTTTGGACTAAATTATACCGATTGCAAACTCGATCACTGGGTTATATCACATAATTCCTAATCAACCTAAGTGATTAAATTAGGAAGAGATTCGGTAATTTCAATCTCTAGAGCATAAGTAATCAAACCTGGAAAATAACCTAGATGACTTCTAGGTATTGTGTAAGACCTAAACGACATCTTCCTGGTAATATATTCACTATAACCTAAGCATAGATCTTAGGTGAGATGATTAGGAGAGCTTAATCACGTAGTAAACCACATTGTATATGAGGAGAAATCCAAGGAATCTTGGTTGCACATAGTGATCACAATAGAGTTAGATGACTGTTACAGGTCCACTCGTATATTATTCCATTCGATCAGACTGATCACTGGGTGGAGTTCCCATGTTATGGAATGGCTTCGGCCATTGGTGACCCGCCATATAATAGATGTCATAAGGAGGAATTGGAGTCCCCACATTAAGGGGATGGCTACTACCGTTGGTGATCCACCATTGCAGGGGTAAGTGTTGAGGACATGTCGTCTACTAACATGACGACTGTCAATGGTTAAGAGTTAAGTGAATTAAACAATTAGGGTCTAATCAATATTACGAAATTCAAATAACTCTCGTAAAGTGGATAATTATATAGAGCCTTGAAGGCCGAATAAACGAGAACCGTTCAAATGAAACAACACTCATATTGTTATTTTATGCATGCGTTTATCGTATAGATTATATGTATGTTATGTGTATGGATTTTGGATGAACTGCTGTGTGTTTATTGCATTACGGTTCTTTTATTATATACATGTAAAACAGAGTAGCATGTAATGAACCGCATGATAAGACGGCTAATTAACTCAAGGAGTCTGAAGGTCCATAAGGGTCATACTTTAGCATATTCAGCAATTATGCTGAGCCTGTTGTGGCAAACATTTTACTGGAGCTTGGTCGTGACGGAAGCCGGAGTGCGGGACTTTTGGGTAGTTAGCCTTATGTTTTTGTTATCGCACTTTCAAACTTACCTTGTATTATGTACCGTAGTTGCACAGTTGGGATACTTAGACTACTCACTTTTATTATGGATTTGTTATGAATTTGTTATTGTATACATTATCGGTTATCTATCTCGAGTCATCAATGTGGTTATATATTATGTAGTAAGTGGACGCTTCATTACTAATATGGGTAAGTAATGGCGGTAGCACCCGAGTGAGAACGATTGGCTTTTAATTTTCCGCTGTGATCTATTTTTAATTATGCTACGACCATGGTGGAACGAAAGAAATTAATGACGGATGATTAATCACGGCTTAAACACAAACCGTGATTAATAGGAGGGCCGAAATTAATTAACGGTGTTTATAGAATTAACCGTTAGCAATCATAGATCGGAGGTAGGCGCGCCTTTTTTAGAACAGACTTTAGATGGCGGTTATTGGTAAAACCGTAATGTAAAGCCCCGTGTTGACGCGCGCTTTACGGTCAACAGACTTTAGATAACGGTTATTATTACGGTTTTACCATTAACTGTCATCTAAAGTCCCCGCCCACTGATGGTAAACGACATTGTTTCAACCTGACGCCAAATATTTCCCGCATTATTTGATTTTTTCGATGCCACGCGTAATCTAAATGACAGTTAACGACGTCATCTTACCAGCTTATTTTAGATTAAAAAAACTTAATATAAATGTGTTGCATATGTTTGATTGAATAAGACTCATGGCTCAATGGCCGCAGGTACATGAGTCAACATCATCGATCTTGAGTTCGAAACCCAGCATAGGCCAAATATTTTTCGCGCTATTTTTTATATTTCGTTAGACTTTAGATTATGGTTCTGCACTGAAATACCCCAAACCTAGGTATGTTGTTTAAATATTAAACTATGGTATATTAAGACTAAAAAGTGTCTTAGAAACATTAGTAAACAATTTAAACCATAGAAAACACAAATAAATACCTTAAGGTCAATATGGGCAAAAATGTGCTCTAAGCTTGGGATAAGTTTGGTTAAGACCTAATGAGCTTACCAAGACCTTATTTATATGTTAATGAACATATTAAACCAATTACCAAAGAAAACCAAGCTTGAAAACAAGTTAAAATACAAAATGTGCTTTAAGGAGTCTTAAAGCACATTTTTGAAAAATTGTCTTGTAAATGAGTTTTGAGTGGCTAAATGTCCATCATTACTCTTTAATTAACATGTGTACTACTTAGTATCACATTAGGAAGTCTAAATCAATGGGAAATCAAAAATTTCACAATTATGTGCCTTGTTTTATGAATAGTAACTAAAATAAGCTAGTTTATAACATAAGTCAATATAAGTAATTTAATGGGTCAACAAAGACTAAAATACCCCTAAATACATTAAGGTGGCCGGTTTTCATGGTGGTGAGTCACCACTCTTGTTAGCTTATTAAGTAAATAAAGGATGACTAATAGTTACTATTTGCTTTAACATATAAATATCTTCTAAAATCAAACTCCAAACTCATTCTCTCATTTCTCTTGCTTTCCCACCGTCTTCTACCTTCCTTCTTTCTCTCATTCTCGGTAATGCTACAGCACCACCACCATTCATCATCTTCAACCTCTTGTAATTCCTAGCTCCCTTTGCCAAATCAAAAACCAAGACCACCATTCTCTTTATCTTGCCAAGCTTTTCAATTCTATCTTCTCAAAATTCCAAGAGCTCCATTTCGGTGCCAAGAGGAATCTCCATGGGAGGAGCTTGAGCTCATCTTTTTACATTTTATTGTTCTCCTTTGCTTTAAGGTAAGGAAACTCAAAGAAAAACTCCATTTCCTTCATGTTTTGATGTTGACCGGAAATCACCATTGATGGTGTTCTTTACCTTGCTTTGTTTTAGCTTCATTTCAATCCTTCAGGGACTAGGTGGAGTCCTCTCTTGCTACATATTCAAACTCTCTTCCATGACCAAGGTAAAACAACTATATTAATGTTTTAAGACAATGTAAAACTTAGGGTTTATAAGTGTGCTTAAGCATGAAACTTGTGTACTCATTATATTGTTTGTATATTGATTAGAAGTTGACAAGCAACTAAAGCCTTGCCGATTTTAGTCAAGGAAACAAGAAAGAAGTTTGTGAGGAAAAGAGGTAAATGTGTTAACCTAATGTAGTTTAAAGTCTTAAGAGAAATGAGTTTATGTTGCTTATTAAAACTACTTAAGGAGCCAATGGTGAATGACCTAGTAAATGTTCTCAAGGAGACTATTAAAGGGCATATGAGTTGCTGAATGTATTTGCAGGTCAAAGGCAAATATATTGTGGGAAATTCAGTGTTTAAGGTTTATGCATCTTAAGGGCCTAAGAGCCATGCTATTTAAGGGCCTAAGTGCCAAGCAATTTAAATTATGCACTATATTGTGATGTGGTGTAATTGGGTGAAGTTTTGTGTGTGAGAATGCTCTTGATGGATTTAGATGTTCTTGAATGCTAAATGGTGAAAAATAATGTGTTTTGGTATAGCAATGTTCTAGGAGAACCCATGTCAAAATTTAGGTAATGTACAAGAAGTTCTAAGTGTTTAAGTAAGCTTTGGATAACTAGGAAGTGTTAAAAATAACTAGGTGTTTTACTAGAGGGGAAGGAATGTCTTAAGGTGTTCTAGGAAGCAAAAAGGGCTTAGGCACCATCTAGGAGTTTAGGTAGGTAAGAAAAGATGCTTGGGAGATGATGTTATGTTGGTGAGGAAGCATTTTGGGATAATGTTTATTATAGGTGAGAACCACCATTTAGAAACCTAGTAAGAAATGTTATAAGTGTTGGTGAATTTTATAAGAAAATGGGTAACAAGTTAGACAAGGAACTAGGTGAGTTTAAGATGGTATTTTGGCATTAGAATATACCTAAGATCATTTGGGAAGTTTATACATTTAATGGATGTGGAGAACCATTGCAACAAGACTTAGAAAATGTTAAAATGTAAAATCTGTAGCAGTGGTCCGGGACTTAGGTCTTGGGTAATGTCCCGGACCATGCATTAAAAGAGGCCGAGAGTTTCTAAGTCATTGTGGTCCGGAACTTAGGTCTTGTACTAAGACCCGGACCACCCCCTAATATACCCCCGAGATTTTTTGCCTACATTGGTCCGGGACTTAGGACCTGTATGAAGTTTCGGACCACTACCTGAAATCAGCCCGAGAGTTTTACAATGATAAGGTCCGGGACCTTAGTTGGGGACCAAGTCCCGGACCACTTAAAAAGTTGAGTTTAAGGTTAAATAATGATGCCTAATGATGGGGATTAGTAAGTAATGATGTTATAAGGTTATCTAAGGCATGTTACGTGTGTTATAATGACAATTTAAAAGGTGAGAAGTTATAATAAAATGTGAAAGTTAAATAACTAGAAATGTGAAGTAATAAGTTATCAACGGACTAGTACGTTAATTAACTGACGTTACTAAATGTGTATAGGATTCTCCAAAGGTGGAAACCAGTCGAAGCAAGGACCAAGGTATGGTTTTCTTGCAGTCTGTTGCCTACCGGTTTACACCGGCTTGTGTGCTGTTTGTTTTTCTGTATGCTTATGACCTTGTAAGACTTAAGTCATGTAACGAGTTTACAGTTGTTTATATAATTGTGATGCTAAGGTGTGACTCATATCCCCTGTGTGTGCCTAACAAGACTTAACCACTCATTGTGATTTGTTATTAAGTTCCAACATTGAACTTCTAACGAGTGCTAACTGGGAGTGAGAAATCCGGTTGTCCGGTCACGCGTGTATGTATAAGAGTAGATATCTACATCAGATTCGACTCTTTTAATGTTAAGGTTGTTCTCCTTTATTTGGCATTCAATCTCCCGTTAGCTTCATCCAAGGCTTACCTATTCTGACTTATGATCGGTCTAGGGGGAACATGTGTTTGTGTGGTGTGTTCGGGTCACAATATCCGATCCATCTGTGAGTTAAGTTACTCGTTCGACTAACAGAATGGTAATGAGTTTATGTAACAAGCTTAACATGAGGGTGAACCACTCTCTAGGCTTATGGTGTTGACTAACCTTCTTGGTTTGTTATTAAGGAAGTGTTCTCACTATGTATGTGTTGTTGTGCTAAGCATTATTTCTTGCTATGCTATATATATGTTGTTTGTGTCAAATCAATGCCATGTTATCATGACAAGTGGTTGCGCGTATCCCGGTAGCCGATGGGCTGCGCGTTAACTATACCAGCAAAAGGTTGCTGACCCCCTCTGGGGGCTCCATATTTATATTGCAGGATGAGGATCGAAGAAGCAGAGTGGCTGTAGATCTAGGTCATGTCATACTTTTGGTTATTTGGATGATAGGCCCGGGATGCGCCTGTGCTCCCGTGGCGTTATGTTTTGGTTCCGTTGTTACTACAGTGACTGTATATTGTCAGTTTACAATGATGGAATGTAATTAAATATTCGGTATTGTGTATGATGTATTTATGGTTTTAGTTCTATGCTCAGGAGTCTGATCATCAGACCGGTACAATGTGTACATATTCTGCCTTGTTAGCCACGTGGGTGGCTAACGGCGTGTAACACCGACCCTTTTAGTGTTTGGTTAGTTATTTAATTCCGCTACGATTTCATATGGTTGCTAAGTGCGTAGTAGGGGTGTTACAAAAAGTGGTATCAGAGCGAAGTATCGCTCTGATGACTAGAATACCGAGCTTAGGAATATACCGAGTTAGGAAATCTAACCGTAGTTACCTAAGTGAACAGTTATCGAAAGGTTAATCACTAACTAAGTGTGGAGATACCTCATTGTCGGGAAGATGTTACAACCGTTGGACTGATAAGTGTGCAAGCATAATGCTAATGAATGTTCATGTGAATTTAGATGTCAGGTCGACCAAGAGGTAGAGGCCGCAAACGCAGTACTGGTGATACGGGTGACTAGGGCGAGAACACTACGACACAGGTTATGGCTGAGGCAGTAGCAGCCGCCGTAGCCCAGATGGTTCCCCTGTTAGTGGCTGCAATGCAGCAACAGCAGCAGCAAGGTGGTGCGGACCAACAAGGGCCACAACCGCAACCACAGCCTCGTAAGCTGGAGGCGTATATCTCCGAGCTGGAGACCGCCTACGAGACCTTGGATGTGCCTACTGGGGCCAAGGTCCGTCTTGCCGCTTACTACTTGAAGGGTTCGACACAGAGTTGGTGGAAACTTGTGAGAGAGGACAGGATGGCTGATCATCAGTTTGGTTGGAGGGAGTATACGGCTCTGCTGCGAGCCAAGTACTACCCTATACACGTGCAAGAGGCCAAGCGCTTGGAGCTGGATAGTCTGAGGCAGGGGGATAAGATGTTGGTTGACGACTACTACACCGCTTTCACCGGCCTTATTCACCTGTTACCAGACCTGGGATACTCGAACCGGGTGTTGGTGAACCGTTTCTACAACGGTCTCAGCCATTGTCTTCGCTACGGGATGGGGCCAGCTGAGTATACTACCTTGCAGGTAATTAAATACCGTGATGTGAATCAGTTTATACCGTAAGTGAATGTTAATGTGAGATTGTGAGTTTGTTTTGCGGGGCATGACTGACATCCTAAATTCAGGAGTGCTATCATGCCGCTGCTAAGGTTGAGATTACCGTCCGTCTGAGGGACGAGGAGAATGCGCACAAGCGCAAGGCCACGAGCGAGGGCTAGAGTCCGCAGGGGTACGGGGGAGGAAAGAAAAAGAAGCCTTACCCCCAGCCCCAGAAGAGTCAGCACCAGGGTGACAAGGGCCAAGCCTAGACCACCACAGCTGAGGAGCCACTGAAGCTCACATACGCATATGCGGCGAAACCCCTACGCTCTTACCCGCCTAAGGGTAATTACTTAATCATGTGTGTCAAGTTGAAGTTTATGTTGTTAAGATATGAAGTAAGTATTGATTGTGTATTGTGATGGCAGCCAGCACGGGTTCTGGACCGGAGCGCCACTACTACTGTAAGTGGTGTAACGGAGACCACCCCGGCAAGGACTGCAAAGGAAATGACGTGCAGTGTCGCTACTGCGAGAAGTGGGGTCACCGTGACTATGAGTGCTACCGGAACCCCAACAGCAGAAACAATAAGCCCAAGGGGCAGTGGAAGGGTAAGGCCACCGCGACCACCGATGGCCCGAAGTCGGCTAACCAGCCACCCACAGATCAGAGGAACACTGATTCCCAGAAGGGGAAAGGGGCAGGATCCGGCAAGGCCGCCCTGAATGTGGTGGACCGGTCTAAGGCGCCAGAACCCTCTTCTAGACCAGGTACCACCTAAACCGTTGAATGAAATAAGTGATTGCATACCGCATTTCATGCATGTGTGTTAGTGAGTCTAAATGTACAACCATGTGAGTAAAGAATTAAAGTATAATGTGAAAAACACCTAAATTAGGTAATTTGAAAACTTAGGAACCTTAAATATCTGTTATCCAATCCCGCCCACACCGAACCCCGAAGAGACAACCATCAGCATCACCGAATTCCCAATGGAGCAATGTCAGGTTATCCAGCCAAGTATGATACTTTTAAATGGATACCTGACACCGGAAGCACAAAACCACATCATCAGGCGATGCAACGAACTTGGAGCAGCACCTGGAGGTTTCTACACACCCGAATACCTGAGCGGGTCGAAGATGAAGTTGAAGATGATGTGCATGGGTAAGGATTGGAATCCTTACACCAAGACATATCAAGACAAGCGAACTGAAGACGGAGCAACAGTACCAAGTGTACCCGAGGAGTTCCTTGCGGTCGTTAACCACGCCGTGGAAATTGCTCAACAAGTTGAATCGGATCCAATTCCGAGTGTTAAAGCAGATCTGTGTATTGTGAACTTCTACCCGAAAGGTGGACGGTTAGGGTTACACCAAGATAAGGACGAGTCACCCGAGTCTCTAAGTAAGGGAGTACCCGTGGTGTGTTGGTCCATTGGTGATACCGCAGTGTTTATTTACGGCGAGCAGAAGCGTGGTGATCTCGCAAAGAAGTTAATACTGAAGTCAGGAGATGTGTTAATCATGGGTGGGCAGTCAAGGATGTTATATCATGGTATCAAGAAGATCAAACTGAATACCGCACCATCGACAGTGATCAATGCCACACACATGAAACCTGGACGTTTGAATTTGACCTTCAGATAGTTTTAAAGCCTTGTGTAATCCTGTAATGTGTTAAGCCAGTTGTATGTTAAGGATGCTATATTTAGCTATGTCTACAATGTAAACCAACTTATGGTGTAAGAGTGTGTTAATAAATAAAGAGATGTTGTTTTGGAGTATATCAACTGTGTTGTTTTCAAATACTTATAAGTTGCCAATGAATTAGGCTGTGCACTCAAGACGGGAGGCATACTAAGTGTCTGCAATGAGGCAGAAGCCGGCAAGAGCGGCACAATCCTCACCGGTACCTTTCCAGTTAATGGCGTGGACACATCAATCTTGTTCGACTCCGGAGCCTCACATACATTTATTTCGCTATCATTTGCGAAGAGGTTGGGGTTAGGCGGTGAAGAGATGCCTGACTTTTTAGTCACTCTCCCGTCGAAGGAGCGGATCAGGTGTACCCGCTACTACCGAGATGCTGTTGTACGAATCAGAGATGAAGAGTTTCCGATCGACATGATAGAGTTCGAGGGACTTGGTTTTGACGTGATTGTCGGGATGAACTGGTTGGAGCGGTACAAGGGCAGAATCCTATGTGCCGAGCACCGTCTGCTTCTTCGGAGTCCGTCTGGGGTTACTATATCATCCCGCTAGAGGCCCAGGGAGCCTTCGACTCAGATCATCACCGCCATGGCCATGTATCGTGAATTACGACAGGGAATGATGTATACCTCTGCTATGTCCAAGACATAGAGAGAGACCCAGAGTTTAGCCCAGATGTGCCGGTAGTGTCGGAGTTTCCTGATGTATTTCCTAAGGAACTACCGGGCATGCCGCCAGCACGGGAAGTTGAGTTTGAGATTGATTTGGTTCCGGGCACCGGACCAATTGCGAAGGCGCCCTATCGTATGGCTCCCAGAGATGACAGAGCTCAAGGAGCAGCTGAAAGACCTACTCGACAAGGGGTTCATCCGCCCGAGTGTTTCACCATGGGGTAGCGCCGGTCCTCTTCGTGAAGAAGAAGACGGTAGTCTCGCCTGTGTATTGACTATCGAGAGCTGAATGCAGTTACGGTGAAGAACCTTTATCCTTTACCACGCATCGATGACTTATTTGATCAGTTGAAAGGAGCATCAGTATTCTCCAAGATAGATCTACGATCCGGATACCATCAGATTGCCATCCGTGAGAGTGACATTGAGAAAACCGCATTCAGAACCAGATATGGACATTATGAGTTTGTTTACTGTTATGCCGTTTGGTTTATCCAATGCACCAGCCAAGTTTATGGACTTAATGAACCGCTTGTTCTAAGATCAGTTGGACAAGTCAGTGGTAGTCTTCATCGACGATATTCTTGTGTATTCAAAATCGAAGGGTGAGCACGAAAGCCACCTGAGAAGTGTGTTGCAAACATTGAGAAAGAATCAGTTTATGCTAAATTTTCAAAGTGTGAGTTTTGGTTGAACCAAGTATCCTTTCTTGGACATGTGATTTCTGAGGCCAGGATCGCTGTTGATCCGGCAAAGATTGATGCAGTGCGCACCTGGCCTATGCCGAAGACAGTTTACCGATATCAAGAGCTTCCTCGGTCTGGCAGGATATTATAGGAGGTTTGTGAAGGACTTCTCCAGTGTCTCGAAGCCGATGACTTCCTTGATGAAAAAGGATGCTCCATTCGAGTGGACTGTCGACTACGAGAGTTCTTTCCAGAGTCTAAAGGATGCTCTGACATCTGCACCAGTCCTGAGTATACCACGGTCCAATGGTTTTGAGGTTTATTGCGACGCATCAGGCAGAGGTATGGGATGTTGTTGATGCAACACGGGAAGGTCGTAGCGTACGCCTCTCGACAGCTGAAGAAGCATGAAGATAACTACCCTACCCACGACTTAGAATTGGGTGCCATTGTCTTCGCGCTGAAGATATGGCGACATCACTTGTATGGGGTAAGCGTGACATTTTATTCTGACCACAAAAGTTTGAAGTACTTGTTCACTCAGAGGAGTTGAACATGAGACAAAGAAGGTGGGTCGAGTTCTTGAACAACTACGACATTAATTTATAGTATAAGGAGGGAAAAGCAAATGTGGTAGCTGACGCATTGAGTCGCCGAGAACACTCTCTCCATTCGCTAGTCTCTCATACTAGCTTGGTTGAAGAGGTGCGGAGTGCTCAAATGACGGATCAGTATATGTTGGAAGATCAGGCAGAAGCTTATTGATGGCACATTCGAGGGTCAGAAGTACGACTTTTGACGCCACGATGATGACCTGATTAGGCTTAATGGCCGACTGTGTATTCCGAGGAGTAGCGTTGAGCTGAAGGAGCGCATACTGAGTGAATCCCATTGTTCTACGACTTCGATTCACCCTGGAGCTTCAAATATGTATAAGGGTATGAAACGTTATTTTTGGTGGGCTGGAATGAAGAAAGATGTGAATGACTATGTATTGAGGTGTCTCACTTGTCAGCAGGTCAAGTTTGAGCAACGACGGCCTGGTGGTATGGTGCAGCCAATGCCAGTGCCTGAGTGAAGTTCCATGACATTTCTATGGACTTCGTAGTAGGGCTTCCTCCTACAAGGGGAGGTCTGAATATGATTTGGGTTGTTGTTACCGACTGACCAAGGTGGCTCGATTCATACCGATGAAGGACACCTGGAAAGTGGCTAAGCTTGCAGAGCTCTTCGACAGAGAGAATGTAAGACATCATGGGGTACCGAAAACAATTGTGTCTGACAGGGATACCAGATTCCTTTCGAGGTATTGGAAATCCACACGAGAAGCGCTGGGTACCGAGCTGAAGCTGAGTACGGCGTTCCACCCACAGACTGATGGTCAGAGTGAGCGCACCATCTAGACACTTGAGGATATGTTACGTGCATGTGCACTTGACTTTCAGACCAGCTGGATTGATAAGTTACATCTGATCGAGTTTAGCTACAACAACAGTTACCATGCTTCGATCAAGATGTCTCCCTTCCAGGCCTTGTACGGTAGACCATGCCGCACGCCATTATGCTGGGATGAGTCGAGTGAGATGGTCATTATAGGACCAGAGTACCTGGAGCAAGTACAAGCAGAAGTACGCCAGATCCGGGCTAACATGAAGGCAGCTCAGGATAGGCAGAAATCATACGCCGTTGTGCGCAGACGTGACCTGGAATTCGCCGTGGGCGATCAGGTATTTCTCAGGGTATCCCCCATGAAGGGAGTGTTTCGTTTTAGCCAGAAAGGCAAGTTGAGCCCAAAATATGTGGGGCCTTATGTTGTGACGGAGCGGATCGGCCCGGTAGCTTACAGACTTGATTTACCCGCCGAGCTGGGCAAGGTACATGATGTATTTCATGTGTCCCAGTTGAAGAAATATATGTCTCATCCGTCTCATGTACTTCAGCCTGAAAGGCTAACTTTAGAGCCGACCATGCGATCAGTGGAGACTCCCGTATGGATTCTGGACACTAAGACTCGAGACACTCGCCATAAGTCGGTGAGACAAGTGAAGGTCCTCTGGTCTAACCAGGACGTCGAGGAGGCCACTTGGGAGCTGGAAGATAAAATGAAGGCGAAGTACCCGTCGTTGTTTACTTCTTAGTGTTTGTGTGTATAGGGTACGGGGCGTACCCCTTTTAAGTGGGGTAGAGCCGCTTCGGTTATGTGTGTACGACGTGTATTTAAATACATCGTCTATGTTTTGTTACAGACCGTTGTGTCTGAATGATGTTATGTTGTTTGGACCTTGTGTCCGATGTTATGTAAGTATGTTGGTAATGTTGTTATGGAAGTATTGTTCCATAAGAATCCCGTGTCCTTTTCTAATATTGAAGATATGTGGGAAGTGTGAACTTTGGGGACAAAGTTCTTTTAAGGGGGGTAGATTGAAATACCCCAAACCTAGGTATGTTGTTTAAATATTAAACTATGGTATATTAAGACTAAAAAATGTCTTAGAAACATTAGTAAACAATTTAAACCATAGAAAACACAAATAAATACCTTAAGGTCAATATGGGCAAAAATGTGCTCTAAGCTTGGGATAAGTTTGGTTAAGAGCTAATGAGCTTACCAAGACCTTATTTATATGTTAATGAACATATTAAACCAATTACCAAAGAACCAAGCTTGAAAACAAGTTAAAACACAAAATGTGCTTTAAGGAGTCTTAAGCACATTTTTGTAAACTTGTCTTGTAAATGAGTTTTGAGTGGCTAAATGTCCATCATTACTCTTTAATTAACATGTGTACTACTTAGTAACACTAGAAAGTCTAAATCAATGGGAAATCAAAAATTTCACAATTATGTGCCTTGTTTTATGAATAGTAACTAAAATAAGCTAGTTTATAACATAAGTCAATATAAGTAATTTAATGGGTCAACAAAGACTAAAATACCCCTAAATACATTAAGGGGGCAGTTTTCATGGTGGCGAGTCACCACTCTTGTTAGCTTATTAAGTAAATAAGGATGACTAATAGTTACTATTTGCTTTAACATATAAATATCTTCTAAAAGCAAACTCCAAACTCATTCTCTCATTTCTCTTGCTTTCCACCATCTTCTACCTTCCTTCTTTCTCTCATTCTTGGTAATGCTACAGCACCACCACCATTCATCATCTTCAACCTCTTGTAATTCCTAGCTCCCTTTGCCAAATCAAACACCAAGACCACCATTCTCTTTGTCTTGCCAAGCTCTTCAATTCTATCTTCTCAAAATTCCAAGAGCTCCATATTGGTGCCAGAGGAATCTCCATGGAGAGGATCTTAAGCTCATCTTTTTACATTTTATTGTTCTCCTTTGCTTTAAGGTAAGGAACTCAAAGAAAAACTCCATTCCCTTCATGTTTTGATGTTGACCGAAAATCACCATTGATGGTGTTTCTTTACCTTGCTTTGTTTTAGCTTCATTTCAATCCTTCAAGGACTAGGTGGAGTCCTCTCTTGCTACATATTCAAACTCTCTTCCATGACAAGGTAAAACAACATATTAATGTTTTAAGACAATGTAAAACTTAGGGTTTATAAGTGTGCTTAAGCATGAAACTTGTGTACTCATTATATTGTTTGTATATTGATAAGTGTCCAAATGAGCATGATTTATAGGTGTATTTCATATATAATATTAGCACTTTTCTTGCCATTTCTCACTTCGGTTAGTTTTCCTCTAGTTTATGTTTATTGTTTATCTCACAAATTTATTGGTTTAACATGAGGAAAACCAAGCTGGGAGTGAAAGTAGATAAGAGACAAACGCATAGACGCAAACGGCTCAGAAAACGGACTTATAACGAAGAATGTAGAGCCGTCAAACAGAGTCACGCGAGAGTCACGTGCACCGCCCCTAGTGGCGGACGTCACACGACACCGCCAGGGCGGACTTCTGAGGCCGAGGGCACAGGGCTGAGGCACCGCCTCTTAACGGGCGGTAAGGCGGACAGCACAAGCGCCTCCGGTCATAGAGGCTACCGCCTCTTAACTCGCGGTCACCACACAAGCAACCGCCTCGCGGTACCATAGAGGCTACCGCTCTTAAGCTCGGGACAACACAGGAGTTACCGCCACTTATTGGCGGTACCAGCAGGCGGACACCAATAACCGTGACTAATTATCAGTATCTTTCTTCGCCCCGTCGTCCTCTGCAACTCGCCCGACTCGCCCGCAACTTATCCATCTACTCCGCACGCGTATTCAGTCTGTCCCCTGCGCAATCAATGAAGCAATCAATGCTCTTCTTCATCTGCAATCAAATTCGTACGGATCCAAACCTCTATATAAACCCACCACCTTAACTGCATAATACAGACACGCACGACGGGAGTCTGAAGAAACCATTCACCACACTCACCCATTCGCTTCCACTTATATTTCCTCCCGTATCACCACATCATTCCACACTCACGCAGTAACAAAAGAAATAGAAGAGCAGCAGTGAGAGCGAGAACAGACCAGTTCTTCCTCTGAATTAATGTCAAAATCTATCTGTGTAATCTTCTTATCTCCGTTAATGTCTGAGTAATTTTCTTTTGTATCCTAGGATGGGGGTTTGATTTCTAATATTACGTAATTAATATTTATCACCTGTTTCTCTCATTTAACTTGTTTTAATTCCTTTCAACTAATATTGCTAAATGCTTTGCGCGACAAACGACTGCATTTATTTGGTAACTATCAACATATGATTTTGAGATAGTCTAGGTACCACAAAGGAATTAATCTTAGTATTTACACTCCGGACTGAGCAGGAAAATATTAAGGCTTTTATTAAGAGTTCGTAACTGACAATTATTAACTCTAATAGGCAATAAATAATTGAGACATGGTTATAAATATGTTTAAGTAATTTAGGAAATTCCCCCGCTATCCTAGGATACATTTTTCCATACACATCACTTAATTCACCTTTTCACTGTTTTTATTGTTTCTGTATTAATTAAACAACAAATCAAGCTTGCCTCCGGCTAAACCCCTTTTTACAGTTTTTAAGTAACTACCAAGACTAGGGTAAATTGAACAATCTCCCTGTGGATACGACACTCGTTATACTACTACGACCGGGAATTGTTTGCAGCCCGACGTTTATAATTTGAGTTTTTTATTTCTTTCTTTTATGTAAATACCCTGTTCTAAACCACTCAGAAATAACAGTCTGCAAATTGGCGCCGTTGCCGGGGAGATTGATTCCATCAATTTCCCTAGTTTCCGGTAGTTCACCTGTTTTATTTATAATAACTGTCAATAATATCTTGTTAATAATCTAACCTTGGACATCGGACTTATAATCTGACTTGGACATCGGACTTCTGACCTGACTTGGACATTTGACTTCGGACTTTGGACATCTAACTCCTAACATCTTAATATTGTCATTGTCATTGTCTTTCGTTCCATTGTCATTTCGTTCCATTGTCATTTCGTCCATTGTCCTTTCTTTCCATTGTCTCTAACTACTAACTTTAAATTTCCTGTCATTTCGTTCCATTGTCCTTTCTTTCCATTGTCCTTAACATTTCATTTCCATTGTCCTTAACATTTCTTTCCATTGTCATTTCATTTCTTCATTTCTTCCATTGTCTCTAACTACTAATTTAATTTCCAGTATACTAACTCCTAACGTTTATCAGCCTAACCAATATTTCTGTCTTTCTTATTTTTTTTACTAACTAATTTTGCAGTTTCTGACAAACCACAAGTTATCTTCTGTGCATGCCAAATACTCGAACCGAGGCTCTCCACCAATCAGTCCGAGCCCCGAACCCGAGCGTACTTTATTTCAAGCGCAAAGAAACCTGAGAAATCAAGCATGGCCAATAACGAAGTTATAAATGAAATAGACCATGCAATCAACCAGAACACCGTGCCCTATCTGATTACCACCAACCAACACCGAAGGAAGAGCATCAGCTATAGTTCTCCCCGAACTAACACCAGAAGAAGCCGGACGATGGGTTTTCAAACCCACTACATCACCGCCGTCCGGGATCTAGGCAAGTTTAGTGGAGCGAACCCAGATGAAGCCCCAAATCATCTGAGTCTCTTCCTAGACTTCTGCAATTCCTTTGGTCAGACCGGCAACGTCAAGGAAAGAATTCGACTCCAACTATTTCCTCACTCATTATCGGATTCAGCAAACCGGTGGTACCGAAGCCTTCCCTCCCGATCAATCACCACATGGCTGCAAATGGCCCAAAAATTCCTTGCCAAATACTACCCAACCAGTAGAACGGCAATTGATCGGTGAGATCAACACTTTCTGTCAGGAGCCGGGAGAAACGTTGTACGACGCATGGGACAGATTCAAGATATGCTAATGAAGTGTTCCCACCATGGTCTTGACGATCAATCCCTCTGCCTGTCATTCTTCAACGGTCTGGATGATGGGAACCGACTACTCGTCAATTCCTCTGCAGGAGGAAGTTTCATGATGAAATCTCCTAAAGAAGGAATGGATCTTCTCGAAACCATGACGAGCAATACAGACAGTGGACGAGATCCAAAGGACGAACGCCACGAGCAGCAGGCCTACTCCATGTTGAGCCTACAGATCATTTATCAGCTCAGATCTCGTCCCTTGCAAAGATGGTGGAAAAGCTAACAACATCACAAAACGAAATTGTAAAAACAATAGCTTCCCCACCTACAAGTTCACCACCAGCTCACCTACAGAAGGATGTGTCATATGCGCCGGTCCTCATGAAACTCATCAATGCGAAGGCAAAGGCCAGTACGAGGAAGTACAATTCATAGGAAACCGCCCCGGTAATTCCTACAACAACAACATCAACAACAACTATCCATGGAGAAATCACCCGAATTTCTCATGGAAAAATAATGATCAGAACCAAGGAGGGCAGAACAACAATTCCAATGCCTATCAGGGGAACCGACCCCAACCAAACTCTAATATGGGTTATAGAGCACAAGGTGCCCCTCCAGGTTTCCACAACAACAACACAACAACAACACACCATCTCTTCATCCTCTTCTGATCCAAACGCAGAACTCAAAGAGATGATGAAGGGATTCATGTCCATAACTCAGAACCAGCTCTGCACAAGAAGCCTTCAACCAGAAAATCGAAGGTAAATTCAATCAACTTGCAGAACATCTTGCTCGAAGACCGCCAGGGGCTCTCCCCAGCCAAAATGAACCAAATCCAAGAGAGCAAGCCAAGTGCATCTATGTGAAGGAGCACGATGAAGAAAAGACGGAGGTGGCTAAAACAGCTAAAGTTCCAGAACTACACCCTTCCCTCCAAGAGTGGGTTGTAGCAATCGAAACTTCCAAAAGGAATGTAGCTGAACTTGAAAGCACCGCCAAAGTCTATAATAATCGTATTCAATCTGAGAATACCTACCTTGAGCACTTGGTGGCTGGTTATAAAACGAAAAGCTCGATTTTGAAGAAGACGAAAGAGGTTAAGGCGATAACCTTGAGAAGCGGTAAGAAACCGACGAGATTCACATCCCGCAACAATCAGAAGAATCCAAAGAGGATAGTGAAGAAAAGTTGAGGTTCCAACAGAAAAGACATCTCCAAGCGTCCTCACTATTCCACCAGCTTCAGAACCTCCTTCACAAGAACCGCCTATACCATTTCCTCGCCGACTCCAGAAGCAGAAATTGGATAATGAATATGGTAAGTTTCTAGCAATGCTGAAGCAACTAAACGTCAACATACAGTTTGTAGACCTCATTGCCAAAATGCCAAACTATGCCAAATTCCTCAAACACCTCATATCCAACAAAACTAAATTGGCCGAAGTCGGTACGGTACCTCTCAATGTAGCTTGCTCAGCTACTCTACAAAAACCACTACCTTCAAAATGCAATGATCCGGGCAGCTTCACTATTCCAGTCACAATTGGTAGCACCTCATTTCCATACTCCCTATGCGATCTGGGTGCCTCCATTAATTTGATGCCCCTCTCCACTTTCAAAAAGCTGGGAATTGGAGAGATGAAAAAGACTAAGATGACCCTGCAACTGGCAGATGGTTCGGTAACATACCCAAGCGGAGTGGTGGAGGATGTTATCATTAAAGTGGAGCACTTATACTTCCCATGCGATTTTGTCATTCTAGACATCGAAGAGAACTCCACTACACCTCTCATCCTTGGACGACCATTCCTTGCCACAGCCGATGTGCACATTTGGGTAGCCCAGGGGAAGATCACCCTTCAAGCTTATAACGAAAAGCTGGAGTTTGCATCAGGAAGATCTCCAGATAGCAAATCCAAAGATCTCAAGTTCGTGAGGGATACTCAATCATCATCATCCCCACTTCTGTTTATCACCCTTCCAGACGGCATGTCTATCACAGAGATACCACCACCAATCCCGGACGAAGAGCGGGATAAGAAAAGAAAACATGCATCCAGGTGGACTCTCAAAAAAACCATCGAGTCATGCTTTGGATCTCCTCCTCATAACCACCCCCCAGGATCGATCTAACGAAAAAGCGTCTAGCTAAAGACGTTAAAGAAGGGCAGCTTTCCGGGAGGCAACCCGGACGAACTTATCTTTTATATGCTTTTATGCTGTTTTAATTTTCAGGTTCCTTTAATTTTATTTTTGCTAACTTTTAACCCCGTTTATAGTATGGTTGCTTCTAGTGTCTTATGCAGGTGCAATTTCATGTCTACACCGCAACCAAGCTACGCTACTTGAGGCTGAAGCTCAAGTGTGGGGGAAGTCCAAAACACGCTAGCAAAAATAAATCAGGGGAGTACTAGTTTCTTTAATTATGCTTTTATTTAAATAAAATATGCAGAGGAGAGTTTATATGCTTAAATGAATATTTGTGAGCTTGTGTTCTCTCTATTTTATCTACTTACCGAAAAGGCCTTCTGAATCTTTCCCTTGTTTTTCTGGTGAACAATGAGGACATTGTTCAATTTAAGTGTGGGGGAGTGTGCCCTTTTCGGTGACATTTTATGCTAAAATGCTTAATCTCTCTGCTTATCTTGCGTTTGTTCAAATTCAATATCGTGGACCCTTTTTATGTGGGTTGTTCTCTTTAGAATAAATATTGTTATGAATTGTGGGATAAATGGTAAAATGTACAAAAATTTTAAAATTTTGATTACTTTTGAGGAGCATTTTTATGCGGTGTGACCAAATGATCTGAAATGGTTGGATTTTTTTGCTCAGGGGTTCTTTCTGTCTTCTTTCTTAGGGATTGCTAAGGGGTGCTTCTCTGTCAAAAAAAAAATAAATAAATAAGGGACTTGCGAGACACCATTGGTAACCAACAAGAGAGTTGAGTGTTCTTAAATACAAAGGCTTGATGCCTACATATTATCTTCTCATCTCTTATGCAAAAGTGAAACAAATGCATAAATCTATTTTTCCTTTTGTTTTCTCCTCAATGCCCATTCTTGAGAGAAGTTGGCCATGGTAAAAGTTCTCAAAGTCACCTTAAATCAAGAAGCATTGAAGTACTCCGGATCATACCCCGAAACTCTAATTTTTATTTTTGCCCTGAGTACACCTATGCCACCAGTAGGTGATGGATCACACTCCTCTAAAAAGTTTAAGATCATGTACTATTGACTTCTTTATCCTACCCTTCATAATAGTATTTGTTAATATTGAGCATTCCCTACTTGGTTGGGTACATGGTTTTGCTTGAGGACAAGCAAAAAGATAAGTGTGGGGGTGTGATAAGTGTCCAAATGAGCATGATTTATAGGTGTATTTCATATATAATATTAGCACTTTTCTTGCTCATTTCTCCACTTCGGTTAGTTTTCCTCTAGTTTATGTTTTATTGTTTATCTCACAAATTTATTGGTTTAACATGAGGAAAACCAAGCTGGAGTAAAGTAGATAAAGAGACAACGCATAGACGCAAACGGCTCAGAAAACGGACTTATAACGAAGAATGTAGAGCCGGTCAAACAGAGTCACGCGAGAGTCACTGCAACCGCCCCCTAAGTGGCGGACGTCACACGGCCACCGCCAGGCGGACAGGCTGAGGCAACCGCCTCTTAACGGGCGGTTAAGGAGGCGGACGAGCACAAGCAACCGCCTCGCGGTCAATATAGAGGCTACCGCCTCTTAACTCGCGGTCACCACACAAGCAACCGCCTCGCGTCAACATAGAGGCTACCGCCTCTTAAGCTCGCGGACAACACAGAGTTACCGCCACTTATTGGGCGGTACCAGCAGGCGGACACCAATACCGTGACTAATTATCAGTATCTTCTTCGCGCCGTCGTCCTCTGCAACTCGCCCGACTCGCCCGCAACTTATCCATCTACTCCGCACGCGTATTCAGTCTGTCCCCTGCGCAATCAATGAAGCAATCAATGCTCTTCTTCATCTGCAATCAAATTCGTACGGATCCAAACCTCTATATAAACCCACCACCTTAACTGCATAATACAGACCACGCACGACGGGAGTCTGAAGAAACCATTCACCACACTCACCCATTCGCTTCCACTTATATTCCTCCCGTATCACCACATCATTCCACACTCACGCAGTAACAAAAGAAATAGAAGAGCAGCAGTGAGAGCGAGAACAGACCAGTTCTTCCTCTGAATTAATGTCAAAATCTATCTGTGTAATCTTCTTATCTCCGTTAATGTCTGAGTAATTTTCTTTTGTATCCTAGGATGGGGGTTTGATTTCTAATATTACGTAATTAATATTTATCACCTGTTTCTCTCATTTAACTTGTTTTAATTCCTTTCAACTAATATTGCTAAATGCTTTGCGCGACAAACGACTGCATTTATTTGGTAACTATCAACATATGATTTTGAGATAGTCTAGGTACCACAAAGGAATTAATCTTAGTATTTACACTCCGGACTGAGCAGGAAAATATTAAGGCTTTTATTAAGAGTTCGTAACTGACAATTATTAACTCTAATAGGCAATAAATAATTGAGACATGGTTATAATTATGTTTAAGTAATTTAGGAAATTCCCCCGCTATCCTAGGATACATTTTTCCATACACATCACTTAATTCACCTTTTCACTGTTTTTATTATTTCTGTATTAATTAAACAACAAATCAAGCTTGCCTCCGGCTAAACCCCTTTTTACAGTTTTTAAGTAACTACCAAGACTAGGGTAAATTGAACAATCTCCCTGTGGATACGACACTCGTTATACTACTACGACCGGGAATTGTTTGCAGCCCGACGTTTATAATTTGAGTTTTTAATTTCTTTCTTATGTAATTTTTACACCTGTTCTAACCACTCAAAATAACATCTGCATAATTGATTAGAAGTTTGACACAACTAAAGCCTTGCCGATTTTAGTCAAGGAACAAGAAAAGTTTGTGAGGAAAAAGGTAAATGTGTTAACCTAATGTATTTAAATTCTTAGGAGAAATAGTTTTATGTTGCTTATTAAACTACTTAAGAGCCATGGTGATGACCTAGTAAATGTTCTCAAGAACTTTAAAGGGCAAGAGTTGTTGTATGTATTTGTAGTCAAAGGCAAATATATTGTGGGAAATTCAGTGTTTAAGGTTTTGCATCTAAGGGCCTAAGAGCCATGCTATTTAAGGGCCTAAGTGCCATCAATTTAAATTATGCACTATATTGTGATGTGGTGTAATTGGGTGAAGTTTTGTGTGTGAAATGCTCTTGATGGATTTAGATGTTCTTGAATGCTAAATGGTGAAAACAATGTGTTTTTGGTATAGCAATGTTCTAGGAGAACCCATGTCAAAATTTAGGTAATGTACAAGAAGTTCTAAGTGTTTAAGTAAGCTTTGGATAACTAGGAAGTGTTAAAAATAACTAGGTGTTTTACTAGAGGGGAAGGAATGTCTTAAGGTGTTCTAGGAAGCAAAAAGGGCTTAGGCACCATCTAGGAGTTTTAGGTAGGTAAAAAGATGCTTGGGAGATGATGTTATGTTGGTGAGGAAGCATTTTGGGATAGTGTTTATTATAGGTGAGAACCACCATTTAGAAACCTAGTAAGAAATGTTATAAGTGTTGGTGAATTTTATAAGAAAATGGGTAACAAGTTAGACAAGGAACTAGGTGAGTTTAAGATGGTATTTTGGCATTAGAATATACCTAAGATCATTTGGGAAGTTTATACATTTAATGGATGTGGAGAACCATTGCAACAAGACTTAGAAAATGTTAAAATGTAAAATCTGTAGCAGTGGTCCGGGACTTAGGTCTTGGGTAATGTCCCGGACCATGCATTAAAAGAGCCGAGAGTTTCTAAGTCATTGTGGTCCGGAACTTAGGTCTTGTACTAAGACCCGGACCACCCCTAATATACCCCCGAGATTTTTTGCCTACATTGGTCCGGGACTTAGGACCTGTATGAAGTTTTGGACCACTACCTGAAATCAGCCCGAGAGTTTTACAATGACAAGGTCCGGGACCTTAGTTGGGGACCAAGTCCCGGACCACTTAAAAAGTTGAGTTTAAGGTTAAATAATGATGCCTAATGATGGGGATTAGTAAGTAATGATGTTATAAGGTTGTCTAAGGCATTTAGG